>JAQGBT010005009.1:0-15231 GCA_034698585.1 Disparrhopalites patrizii
TCTCTCCTGCTCCTTTTCTTCTGATTTCTCTCTCTCCTGCTCCTTTTCTTCTGATTTCTCTCTCTCCTGCTCCTTTTTTTCTGATTTCTCTCTCTTGTTCCTTTTCTTCGGATTTCTCTCTCTCTCGTGCTCCTTTTCTTCTGATTTCCCTCTCTTGCTCCTTTTCTTCTGATTTCCCTCTCTTGCTCCTTTTCTTCTGATTTCTCTCTCTTTCGCTCCTGTTCTTCTCATTTCTCTCTCTCTTGCTCCTTTTCTTCTGATTTCTCTCTCTTTCGCACCTGTTCTTCTCATTTCTCTCTCTCTTGCTCCATTTCTTCTGATTTCTCTCTCTCCTGCTCCTTTTTTTCTGATTTCTCTCTGTTGTTCCTTTTCTTCGGATTTCTCTCTCTCTCGTGCTCCTTTTCTTCTGATTTCTCTCTCTTTCGCACCTTTTCTTCTCATTTCTCTCTCTCTTGGTCCTTTTCTTCTCATTTCTCTCTGATTTCTGTCTTTCTCTCTCGTTCATCCCTCTCCTCTCTTTTCTCTTATCTCCGACTCTTCCGACTTTTCCCTCTTTGGTTTAGTTATTTCTCTGTCTTTTGTTATCTCTGTTTCTCTCTCTTTTGTTCTCGCCTTTTCTGTTTCTCCTTCTCTCATTGTCTTTCTCTCCTTCTCTCTCTTCTTTTCTCATTTTCTCTCTCGTTCTTTTCTCATTTTCTCTCTCTTCTTTTCTCATTTTCTCTGTCTTCTTTTCTCATTTTCTGCATCCTTCTCTCCTTTTCTCTCTTTCTGTCCCTTATTCTCTGTCGTTATGTTACTTGTTCGCATTTTTATCTCTCTAAATATCGTTTTGTAGTTCTTTATCTCTTCCCTCAAGTTCTGCTCTCTCTCTCTCTCTCTCTCTCTCTCTCATCCTCTTGTTGTTCTCTCTCTCTCTCCCAATCGCCAAAGCACGCAAGTACATAATCTCTAATCCATTGATTCTCTTGAACCTTCTTCCTCTATCCCAAATTTCCCTTCCTCCACGAAATCTCTCGTATATCCCCCAAATCAGATGAAACGCTCAGGTCAGTCATGAATGGATTTGATAACGAAAATACGAGGGGAAATTGAATCAAGGAAAAAATGACCAATCAACCAATTCTTGTAACACGGAAAGGAAACCAGGGGAGAGGGAACACATGGAAACCTTTTGAGCCCTTCGTGCGGTGAGAGGGCAGGTGAGGTAGATCAAGAGGTGAATCACATGTAATGGAAAAAAAAAAGCTTCAACATAGGATAGATTGAGAGCCGTTTGTTATAGGAGGGAATATTGATGCAAGAATTAGATGTGGAAGATACACATTTAAAAGGATGGGAGAAGAAGATGATTGAAAAGCCAAAAAAGGGTTTGGAATTGTAACGGCCATAATGATAAATTTTGGTCCATTTTTTTTAAATATTTTACACACACTCATCTCTAACGGGTTTTCCCTTCTAACCTTTTGACAGTGTAATAATAATAAATATATTTTTTTTATATTCTCAAGCATTGTCTGTTTTGTTTCGTGTTTTCTTTTTTTTCTCCCTCGTGTGGAAGATATTTCGTGTGGGATGAGATGTACCTATTTTTATTATTATTTTTTTGTATCTCAACGCCATGAAATGGGATGGGCTCATCTGGGCGAAGTTGATGGATAAGTTTTTAGCCTAGTTCCCTCTTTTTTCCCATCCTCTCGTGTCTTTGGTTCCGATATCATAATTAATTTCGTTTATTGACTTTGGATGTAACATACATACTTGTGTAACTGTATTGTTCTAACGCGGACTTTTCCCCTAATCCACCGTGAACTGTTTAATGACCCTTGTCAATGTAAACGGACGGCGGGGTCACATTTTTTTCCTGGGCTTGCCCTCCTGCTCCAATTTTTATTCCGGGACTAATCCCTTTGTATGTGTGCATTTACATCGGTTTTAACGAGGAAGGAATTTCCTCATGGCTTTTTTCCGTGTTTTATGGTGTCTGTAAATAATTGCACAGTTTTTTAATCTTCCGTAGCCTCGCGTGTATAAAGAGAGAAATGGGGTCTGTTTCGAAGTGAATGATCGATTCAATGCAAAATATTTCCTTATTTTTACAAATTTATCATAATACATCCAATATATGGAGTATTTAGAAAAAAAATATCCCGTGCTCGATTTGTGTATATTTTTTTGGGGAAAAGTTTTCTATTGCCGATGGGTGATTGGTCGATCACGAATTTCCGTGTTCAAAGAGTTATACAAGACAACGTGGGAGCGGTTCTATCTTTTGTTATTGTTAGTGTGATTTGATTTTCGATTGTATCTCTTTTCTTCTACTCTCTCTCTGTCTCTTTCCCTCTCCCTCTCTCTGGTCCTCTCTCTTACTCTTGGAATCTTTCTCAATTTTTCCTGTCGGAACCTCTCTATTTTTCCTCCTGGAACCTCTCTCTATTATTTTCTCTTGGAACCTCGCTCGATTTTTTTTCTCGGAACCTCTCTATTTTTTCCCTCGGCGCCTCTCTATTCCTCTCTCTATTTTTCCTGTCGGAACCTCTCTATTCCTCTCTCTCTCTATTTTTCCTGTTGGAACCTCTCTATTCCTCTCTCTCTCTATTTTTCCTGTTGGAACCTCTCTATTCCTCTCTCTCTATTTTTCCTGTCGGAACTTCTTCTCTATTTTTCTCTCTCGGAACCTCTCTCTGTTTTTCCTCTCAGAACCTCTCTCAATTTTTTCTTTCGGAACCTCTCTGTATTTTTTCCTCTCACAACCTCTCTGTATTTTTTTTCTCTCGCAACCTCTCTATATTTTTTCTGTCGGAACCTCTCTCAATTTTTCCTCTCGGAACCTCTCTGTATTTTTTTTCTCTCGCAACCTCTCTATATTTTTTCTGTCGGAACCTCTCTCGATATTTTACCTCTCGGAACCTCTCTGTATATTTTCCTCTTGGAACATCTCTCTATTTTTTTCTCTCGGTACCTCTCTTCTTTTCTCTCGGTACCTCTCTTCTTTTCTCTCGGTACCTCTCTTCTTTTCTCTCGGAACACGTCTATTACTCATCTGTTTCTATTCCCCTCTCTCTATTTTTCCTCTCGGAACTTCTCTATTTTTTTCTCTGGGGTCCTCTTTATTTTTTCCTCTCGGAACCTCATTCAATTTTTTTTCTCTCGGAACCACTCTATATCTCTCTATTTTATCTCGTGGAACCTTTCTTTCGCCTCCTATTTAATCTCTCGGAGCCTCTCTATTTCTCACTATTCCTCTCTGAATATCTCTTTCCGCTATCCTCTTTCTTACATCCTCAAAATCTTCCCCAATTCCTTCTTCTTCCTAATTCGGAAACTCTTGCCTTTGTTTTCACCTCGAAAACCCCTATCCATACTCTTTCAATCTACTCTCCTCTTTCTCTCCTCTTCCTCCCCTTCATTCTTCTTCTTTTTTACATCCTTGAAATTCATCCTTTATCCCCTCCTCCGACACTCCTCCTTCAACCTCAACGGTCTTTTTATGGGATTGAGTATAACTCGATAGTATCTAGGAAGACGGATGGTTCCGTCTCAATGGCTGGGTGAGAATGAGCTGGCTCCACACGTGAGATTTCCTCGAGTGCGAAGCCCAGGATCGTGTCAGTACGTATTTGATCGGCTGCCATTTATTTCATGGGTGTATAGGGCAAGGAAAAAAAATACCATGTGGGGGAGTATACCAGTAGAAATTTGGGGAAGGCAAGGAAAAATGTAAAAGAGAAAGAGAGAGAGAGAAAAAAAGGAGAAAAAACCAATAAGAGAGAAAGAGAGAAATTCGGTAAGAGAGAAAATAGAAAGAGAAAAAAAAGGGTTGTAAAACTTGGGATTAGTCTTTGGCAGATTGAATCGTAAAACAAATGAGGGCTTCTTTTTAACTTAGTTCTCTCGAGCTCTACTCTTACCACAGTGTTTGCCTGTCTATATGTATATCCATATGGGGAAAGTCTCCCTATAAGAGAGAAAAATGGAGGAGAAAGTATGTGTTCCATAATAGAGAAATGCATTAGGGGAATCAGGGAAGTTTTTTCCCCTTTTGTTTTCTCTGGAAAGCCTCTCTTGTTCTTTTTTCTCCAGCACTCTGACTTTTTTTTGCTTTCTCTCCCTTTCTCTGGATTGTCATTATACTATATCGCCCTTTAGCATGGAACGATGTTTGGATGGATTACCCTTTTCCCTCGTCTCATGTGTATACTTTAGGGATAAACCAATCCCGGAGATAAATGTGTGTTTGGTGTAAAAATGACTCACTTTTGTGTGTTGGAGAGCCTTTTTTTTTCTACTGATCTGGGCTACGTACTAATAACATGGACTTTCTCCTGCCACATTTCCCTTTTTTTTTAGGGGAAATTCCTTTCACATGTGCCATTTCCCTTTTTTTATGCATGGGAATTTTTTTGGGGTATTTTTTTTCTCGGGGAAGTTCACCAGGTTATAAGGATTTTTGGTTCCCTGAAAAAATCGTTTCCCCTCAAGTTTGGTAATGATCCCTTTACATGCTATTTTTCCCTTCCATAAACAGGGAAAACCCGGGTATTTTGGGGGAAACGCTTTTTAGGATGTTTTGTGAATTAATGAATACATTTTATGGTGTTTTTGCTTTTGTTTAAAATTTGGTGTGAACATTTTTGGGGGGTAAATTTCTTCCGGTGATTAAGGAGATAGCCCGGGTAGTTTCCGGGATGTATCAGAGAAATTAGGAGAGATGGAAGGAGCGGATAATTTGGAGGAATTTTCATTACGTTGAAAGGGAGATTCCCGAAGGAAGGGAATAAAATCGTGCCGGAGAAAAACTGGGCATTTCAAAAACCAAGGAATGCTTTTTTTTTACGGGAAAGAAATAGCGATAATAATTTGTTTAGCGGCAAGTTAATAAAAGACGGACAAGTTAAGTGCGGGAGAGGGAAAGATAAAATGGATCCGCCTCATCCTCATCTTGTTCTTTTTTTCGGGATGAGGAAGAAAGATGAGGGGGTGGAGGATACTTTAATGTAAATTATGTAATTCTCGGAAAAACCCCACCGTAAAAAAAAGAGACGGAAGCAAAAAGCTCTGGTATAAATATTTCCGCATTTGTGTCCTCTTCGTAATCATGGAAGGACTTGAGTCTACGGGCTATTATGGGGGAATTCCCGGGTTTTTCTATGGGATGGAGTCAAGGACTTTTCTCCCGTAAGAATACATGTGAATACATCTGTCTATACATACGTATGTGTATTGTGTACACATGGTATCCCGTGTTCGTAATGGGCTTTATATCACTTGCAAGATGAGAAAGACATACACTTGCCTGCGTCTCTCTTTCTCTCTTTTTATCCTTCTCTCCCTTTTTTGTTTGGTTCTTTATCTTTCGCCTATTTGTTCCTTTGTATGTCTTTCGCCTCTGTGTCTATTTGTTTCTTGATCTTTCGCCTATTTGTTTCGTTGTATACGTTTCGCCTCTTTGTCTATTTTTTGTCTCTTTCTTATGGATCTGTCTACTTTATTTGTCTCTGTTTTGCCTGTTTTTATCTGTCTTATTTACTTTATTTGTCTCTGTTTTGCCTGTTTTTATCTATTTCATTTGTCGCTGTTTCGCCTGTTTTTATCTACTTTATTTGTCTCTGTTTTGCCTGTTTTTATCTATTTCATTTGTCGCTGTTTTGCCATGTTTTTATCTACTTTATTTGTCTATGTTTCGCCTGTTTTTATCTACTTTATTTGTCTCTGTTTTGCCTGTTTTTATCTTTTTTATCTACTTGATTTGTCCCTGTTTTGTCTGTTTTTATCTTTTTTTAACTGTTTTACATCTTTTTATTTTATTATCTACTTTTATCTTTTTTTAACTGTTTTACTTCTTTTTATTTTATTATCTACTTTTGTCTTTTTTTACCTGTTTTACTTCTGTTGATTTTATTATCTACTTTTTTAAACTGTTTTACTTCTTTTTATTTTGTTATCTACGTGTTTAAACTGTTTTACGTGTTTTTATTCTTTTATCTACTTATTTTTCTCTTCTGCATATTTTGCCACATTCTGCATTTTTTCTGTGCCTATTTTTCTCCTTTTAACTGCCTATTTCCTTTGTTTTCCTTACTTTCTCTTTGCCTATTTTTCTCCTTTTAACTGCCTATTTCCTTTGCTTTGCTTACTCTCTCTTTGCCTATTCGCTTTTTTTCTCTAGCTATCTTCTCTAGCTTTTTCTGTAGCTATCTTGTTATTTATATTTTTATAAACCTGGTTTTCTTTTCTTTTTTTTTTGTATATTTTTCTCTCTTGCAAAAGTTGCCTCCTTCTTTATTATTATTTTTCATACTATTTTTCTCTTGTATTTTGTTCATTTCTCCTTATTTTGCGCCTAGTTTGCTCTATTTTGTCTACTCCTCACTGTTTTTCTTTTCTCTCCTACATATATGTCGTGCCTATTTATCCCTCTTCGCTAACAATGTATTTCTCCCTTTGTTTCACCTTTCTTTCTATTTCCTGTCTCTATTATCGCTCTCTGAATCCTTCTGCCTACTATACCATCCTCTATTCCGTCTCTTGTCCATATTTCCGGCCGGCATAAAAAGCGGAAAGAGCACTTTACTTCCCCAGCGAGGAAAGTCTCGGGAGGAGGTCCGCTGGGCCCAATAAATTGCTCATTTGCTCGGGTGAAGAAAACTGGACTTAAATGGGATTTTATACAACAGGGGGGAATATTTGCGAGTGGGATAATAAATTTGGATTGCACTCTCCTCACACACATTACAACCCTTCCCTCTCTCCAGACCATCCTTCTCCAGGAATAATGCTTCCATGGATTTCCTCCCCCCTTCGTCTATCCCGCTCTAAAGGGAGGGTGGTGAGAGGGGGTGATGATGTGGCCACACACTCTCTTCCACTATTTATGGCCAGGGGGAAGGATGGGGATGTTCAATTTTTTCATATTTTAAAAATTCATTTCTCCCGCGTCTTTCCTCTTCAAATTGTTTCCGAAGTGTCTGTGAGGAAGGGCTTTTCCCCGTATTTTTTGGGGATGATATAGAGGGTGAAATGTCTTGGGGGGAGAGGGTGAAGACGGGGGAGAATTAAGACCTTTTTAGACGGGGAAAGTTTTATGGCCATGGAGAAAGTAAGAGGAGAAAGTGCCAGAAATAGATTGGACAGGAAGAGGCAATTAGGATATAAATAGCAAGGCAAAACCCCGAAAGACCCGAAGAAAAGCAACTGGAGAGGGAGGCAAATGAAAAGTGAAAGCGGGAGGGAAATTAAAAAGAGCGGCAAATTTGAATGTCCAGCATGATGAAGTTCGCCACGGAGCCAGAGCCAAGAAAGGGGAAGAATTGAATTTTTGATGATTTTGGAGAGAGAAAAAAAAAAGCTAATGTTACATAAATATTCCGGAGAAGGACATTGTGGCGCGAAAGTATAAATTTCTCCTCCTGTCCCGTCCCATTCCGGGACATTACTTGCCCTCCACAATGACACACTCCCAACTGTGCCTAAACTTCCTCGTTTTTTCTCCAGTTTTTGCCTTTCTCTCGGGTTTTTGCCTTTTCAGGAATATTTATAATAACGATAAATTATCCCAGCTTTTTTTCCCTTCTTGATCTGTCTCCTTTTTTTTTTTGGGCTGGAAATTTCATATTTTATTTACAGACCGCCACATAAATATGCGGACGCATGTGGGGAACCTCATATAGGAGAGTTGGCTCGCATAATTTCTCCTTTCCTTGGCTTGGCGGGATTTTTTTTAAAGGGATTTCCCTCTGGACAGCCATGGGATTCTTTTCCTGTCAAAAGTCCTGGCCACTTTTTTTCCAGCATGTGTTAGGCCAATTTTTTTTGGAGGAGATTGCCAGGAAATTGTGGAGAATATGTCATTTTAGGGAGAAAGAATTTTTTCATTCCTTTTTTTTTAATTTCCCGGTTTAAATGGACGAAAATGAATATTATGGACGTCAGTAGTTTTAAGGAGAAATTCCAGTTTTTTTTTTTAAGTTTTTAATTGGTTTAATTTTTTTTAGGTTTTAATTGGTTTAATTTTTTTTAGTTTTTAGTTTGGAATTTAGGATTTAATTGGTAATTTCTTGGAAAAGTTTGCGGGGATGGAAAATGCTTTACGAGTAGGAATATTTCTTTCGTTTAACCTTTTTTTTTTTGAGATAAAAACAGTTCGAAATAGCAATGTGTGTCACTTTTTGAGGAAAATGTCTTTTTCCAAATAAATCCTCAGTTTTTGCCTCAGAAATTTTTTTTTTCTGAATAAAAAACTACAGAACATTTTTTTAGGGGGTGAAAAGCACCGTGTGGCTGTGGGATCCGATTAATAACAGAGTGTGAATTGCTGGAGATGGCAAAAGTGAGCCGTAAAAAACAGAAAAAAATAGAAAAACTTTGTTCCATCTGCTTAGCCCAAAGCTTTCCTTCCAACTTCAGTTTTTTCCTGACATTTCCCCATTTTTTGGTGGTTTATTCCTGGGCTAAGTTTTATGCATTTATGTATATTTTTTGGGAAGGATTTTTATCCACCACATGACGTGTGCCTATTTTTTTTTCTGAGGTGGCTTCCACCCGGATTTGTGCTGTGTGGCTTTGGAGTAAAAAAAAAAGTGGGCTACGTCCCTCTGTGTCTCATATATTATAAAGTGCATATATTCCTGGTAAGAAATATTCACCCAGATTGTCTTTTTTTTATGAGTAGCTCCATATGTTTCGGTACGGATTTTGCAGAGGCGAAGAAGGAAGAAATGTGGGATTGTGTGGGAGAATGATGTGCAAAAGAAGTGAGACGATTTGACAGAAGGGACATGTACAGGGAAGTCTCGCAGTTGTGGATAATGTGAAAATTTTCTCATTTCATTTTGCACGACTGTATGAATTTTAGTTCTTATTTTTTTTTATTGCCCGCCCACATTCACACTTTGGTGTTATGTCTCGTCATTTTTTTTTTTTTTTTTTTTTTTACCTTTCGTGTCTTCCTTGTCACCGTTTCCGTTTGGTCCTAGTAACTACTTTGGTCTCTTTTCTTTTTCTTTCTTTCTCCCATTGGTCTTTCTCTCGACTCATTTACTTGTTCTTTCTCCGATTTGTTATTCTCTCTTTCTCGTTTTCCGTCTTTTTCTGAACTTTTTGTAAAGTTGTCTCTCGTTTACTGGTATTTTTTTTGCGTTTTTCGCGCTCTATTTTGATTCTTTGTTTCTCTCCGATTTATCCTCCTGATTAATTTGCGCAACTTATGCCTGTTTTTCTGCATGTTCCCTTTCGTGTGAATTGCTGCATTTTCTCTCTTTTTTCCGTTTTTTGACTCGTGCTTTCCATTTGTATTTTTGTTTTTTATTCTGTATCATTTCTCTCTTTCTTTTTTATTCTGTATCGTTTCTCTCTTTCTTTTTTATATATTTAATTGTATATCGTTTCTCTCTTTCTTTTTTATGTATTTAATTGTATATCGTTTCTCTCTTTCTTTTTTATATATTTAATTCTATATCGTTTCTCTCTTTCTTTTTTATATTCTTAATTCTGTATCGTTTCTCTCGTTATTTTTTTAATTTTTTAATTTCTGCTTCGTTGCTCTCGTTCTTTTTGTAATACTGTGTGTGTGGTATTCTCTCTTTTTATTCTCTATTGTTTGTTTTTTTCTTTTCTCCTGTGACTTTTTTCTATTCCTTTCTTCTTTTTACTCCATTTTATATTTTTCTCCACTTTTCTCCGTGTTTTTATTTTTCTACGTTTTTCGTTCCATTTTCTTCCTTTTTCCATTTCCCCCCCTTAATTTCTCCATGAATTCCTTTTTCCTTCCATTTCGTTCTCTTTTTTCTTTCTTTTTCTTTCTATTCCTTATTTTTCTTTTTCTCTATTTTCTGTCTCTCTAAATATCCCTAATCTCTCTCCATTTTTGCGGGTTTGTTAGTTGATTTCCTTTCCTTGATTCTCCCATTGCTCCATCTATTTCCATCTTTTTCTCTTTCCTCGCTATTTCTCCCGCTTTTCTCATTCCATTATGTCCATCTCCTGGGTATCTAGTTGGCTTAATTAGTCCGTCCTTGGGCAAAGACACGAGAACATTCTAAAATCGGGTGGATACGCGGGGAAAATTAGTATAAACACTCCTTAATGTACCTCGAAAGTACGGGGAACTTTTCCATGCCAAAAATGAGTGCTCATTTAGTCTAAGGGAAAACGGCTCCCAGCTCCTTCCTTTGTTTACAACCTCCGCCCTCTTTTCCCCGGTACACGGATGAGGATGATCATCTCCCTGCTCTGTGAATTGTATTCCATTGTCGTAAACACAAAATTTACTTCCAAAAAAAAAAAAAGTTTATTCTTTTGGTGGGAGCACTTCCGCGGAAAAGTGGCGGAGGAATTAATTAGAGTGATGTACATCTTGCGTACGGCGGACTAAAAACCACCTCAGGGGGGATTCCAGGAGTTTTAGCACGGACCATATGGGCATACTTTTAGTACACAAGGTCTTTTTATACAGAGAAGGCGAGCTTCCGTGTTTCGGAGACATTACGCTGATTATGATGAGAAGGAACATTTTTGCGTGGTAGCATCATCATCATCATTATTCTCCCTGCACTTTGGACAAAAGCGTACATCCTCTACAAGGACTTTTCCTTGTAAAGTGTGTTCATGCAATTTTTTCTTCTTTTACCATGTTGGAATTTCGTCTGCTGTTGCTAGTTTAGTTCGTGGGACAGAATGTTTGGGGTGCTTTTGTTGGATAGACACGAAAGCCCTCTGTTTTGGGGGAAGGGAGAAATCTCGGAAAGAAGACGATAAGAGAGGAAAATAGAGGGGAGAGGCTGAACAAAGAGAAGAGGAAATGAAGAGAGAAAATTGACCAAATCAAGAAAAGATAAAGGGAGGAAATAAAGGAAAGCAAGGGAAAAATCAAGAGGAGCAAGAAAATAAGAGAGGAGGAACAAGATAAAATGAATGAAGAGAACATAGAAAAAAACGAGAAAATACGACGAGGAAGAAGGAGAACTTTAGAGAAGATAAAGAGAGAGAAAAAAGGGGAGCATAGAAGAGAAAGAAAGCAGAGAAGAAAGGAGAAAATAGAAGAGAAAGGGGTAAGAAGAAGAAAAAGGGAGAAAATAGAAGCGAAAGGGATAAGGAGAAGAAAAATGGAGAAAATAGAAAGAAAACGGAAGGAAAATGAAGAAACGAGCAGAAAAAGAAAGTAAGAGAAAAAAGTGGAGAAAATGGAAACGAAAGGGAAGCAAAATGAATAAAATAGGAGAGAATAAAGGAAATTAGAGAAACATAAATAAAAATCAAAGAAAAAAAACAGTGGAGAAAAATAAATATAAATAAAAACGGTGCAAAAGTAGCAAAAAAACATGCGCAAGTAGCAGAAAAAGAAAGTAAAAAGAGAAAAGCATGCGCAGACAGCAGAAATAGAAAGTAAAGAGAAAAACAGTGGAGAAAATAGCAGAAAAAGAAAGTAAAGAGAAAAACAGTGGAGAAAATAGCAGAAAAAGAAAGTAAAGAGAAAAACAGTGGAGAAAATAGCAGAAAAAGAAAATAAAGAGAAGAAAAGTGGAAAAAATAACAGAAAAAGAAAATAAAGAGAAGAAAAGTGGAAAAAATAACAGAAAAAGAGAGTAAAGGGAAGAAAAACTGGTGAAAAAGAAAGTAAAGGGAAGAAAAACTGGTGAAAAAGAAAGTAAATGGAAGAAAAACAGTGGAGAAAATAACAGAAAAAGAAAGTAAAGGGAAGAAAAAAGAGGAGAGAAAATAAGGAGAAGAAAAGTGGAGAAAATGTAAGAGAAAGTGAAGAAAAACGGATAAAATAGGAGAGAAAGAGAGGAAAATTAGAGTAAAGTAAAGAAAAAGAAAATGTGGAGAAATAACTTCCAGAGAAAGAGAAGATAAGGGCGAAAACAGAAGAGGGAAGAGAACAAAACTAAGAAAATACAAGAGCAAGAAAATAAAGCGAGGGATAAAACAGAATAGCAGATGAAAAAGCCACGAAAGCTTCAATTTTGCTACCATTGCTATGTTAAAAAAAGTTTTTGCAATCAAAAGGAAGAGCGGAAGCGTGTAGTTTTAATAATAAGAGCATAATATTTGAAAGTTGATTAGATTTTTGTAATGGATGCGGGGCAAATTAGTGTGGGAGAGAAACTGTGCCCGAAAGGCATCTTTGTGAGAGAAAGAGATGCCACTTTTTTGTAGGTGCTAATAGCAAGAGACAGTCAGAGAGAATGAGATGAACACGGAGAGATTGGGAGCGAAAGATTCAGAAGAAAAAGTTGGTGGCGTGTGTGTGAAGGGACACACACGCAGATTATTAATTATATGAGACATGCCCGTCAGAACTTGTGTACAGATTTTTTTTGGGGGGGGGGGGAAGAAAGTTTTGTGGAAAATTACGGGGAAATATATTTAGGACATTTGAGGAGGCTGTGAGATTATATTTATTTCTTTTTAGTTCCCTTTTTCCTTCCCACTGGCGATCATTGCTTCAAGCGGCTGTTGTTATTGCTTTCTTTTCTATATTTATACCGTCGATGCCACGTGTTTCTCAATTTTTTTTTGCAAAAACTTTGTTTCGTTATTATATGTTTCTTTCACACTATTTCTCCTTATTTTACTCTCGCCCTTTTCTTATATTTGCTTTCTCTCTGGATTTACACTTTTTTTATCTTCCGTTATTTTGTCTTCTTTTTCTTTTTCTCTTCCTGCTCTCTTTTTCATTTTCTCTACCTTTAGTTTGTCTTGTTTTTCTCCCTGTCTCGTTCCTTTTCTCTCTCCGTTTAACTTTTTCTGTCTCGCTTCGTTTAATTTTTTGTATTTTTCTCTCTCTTTTTTGTCTTTGTGCTTTCTCTCTTTTTCTTTTTTTTCTCTCGTTCTATTTTTTTTCTGTCTCTCTCATTCTTTTTTCTTTTATTTTCTGTCACTCCCTTAATTTTTTCTCTCCAATTTTTGCTCTTTTTTCCCTTAATTTTTTGTTTCGTTTTTCTGTCTCCCTGCATTTAATTTTTGCTTTGTTCTTTCTGTCATTTTTGTCTTTCTTCTCTGTCTCCTTTATTTTTTCCTCTCTCTCTCCCTCTTTCTCCTTTCTTTTTCTGTATCTCCCTTAATTTTTTCTCTCTCTCTGATTTTTGCTCTTTCTTCCCCTTTTTTCTTTCTTGTTATTATCTCTCGCTGTATTGTTTTTTTTCTGTATTTTTCCTCTTGCATTCTCCCGCTTTATTTTTCTCTTCCTCTCCTTTTATTTTTCTCCCTCCCGTGTTTCCCCAGTTTTTTAAGTGTTCATTATTATCCCACTTTGTCTCTGTATCTCTTTTTTGTTTCTCTCTCCTTTCCCCTCTGGTTTCCCTTTTTCTTCCTTCTTTGCTCTGATCATATATGTGACCTTCCCTTTCTATTATTTCTCTATCTCTGCCGTAATTGTTGTCTTCCGCGCATCGTCATTTACCTTTTTCTCCATCTCTTTATTTTTCCTCTAGTTTCTTAATTTTAATTCTTCCCTTCTCTATCTCACTTTCTGTTACCTTTTTCCTACCTTCGAATGTTTCCCATTAGCCTTCCCACCATTTCCCTTGTTGAACCGCCCAATTCTCCGCCACACTTCTCGCCATCCTTTCTACTCCATTTAATTCAATAGAATAAAAAAAAATATTATTGAATTTCTTTCCAAGCCCTCAGACATGACCGGTACACATCCCGCTGCCCTTTTTTTTTTTTTAACTCTTTCTCCCTCTGTATCTCTCTTTCTCTTCACAATGTAAAAAAGTCCCGCTCGTGATTCCTTGTACCGCTTTCCCAAGCCCCAGGCCAGTACTTACACATTTGTACATGCGCATTATAAGAATGGGATTTCAACCCCTTCATTCATGCATGCACAACAAACAAATTATCGGGGATCTTATGTGGGAAATCCTTTTTATTCCTTCACGAGAACGTTATGATTGGCAAAACAATTTTTTTCCCTCGAGTCCCACATGTTTAACCCCCGATAATAATACCCTTTATAAAATGCACCGCTAAAATGTTTGAATTGATTTTTTTTTAAATTGTTCCCTCCACATCTGATGCTTTTTTATGATTGGGCCAAGTTTACAAGTTTTTTTTTTTTGTATTTCGCAATCTTGATTTGACTTCCATCCGTCATGAGTGTGTCGAGGGAAGAAAGGAAATTAGGATTTGTTTGTTTGGAAGGGAAAGAATCAAAATATAGATACTGAATGGAACATTTTATTTGTAGATGAACCACAAATATTGTGATAAGAGAGGATATCAAGGGGAAAAAATCTCTTTTGATGTCTTTTTGGTTGATGAAACGGGATGATGATAATGATAAAGAGGAATGTCGTTCCGCATCAACTGATAAAAGGGAATGATTGCCAAAATGGATGTTAAGTGATGATCTTGAACTTGTCCAAACCCTTTTTTTTCCTTCTCTCTCTCTCTCTCTCTCTCTCTCTCTCTCTCTTTGGCCCCTTTTCCCATATAAGGCTTCTGCAAAAAAAAAAATTTCTCTTACTACGTCTTCAGCCATGTATTTACAACAATGCTCTCGACCATTAAGCCATTTTATTCATTCCTCCGTTTTCTTCCTGTTTTGTTTGTATTAGCCATGTTTTTTTGCATGTACCATTATTATTGGGAATGAAATGATCTTGTGCATTCAAGGCATGTTTTGGATTTTCATTCTTGACCAACAATCATTGGGTTCTTCCTTCACCTGCAAAGTGCAGCGGAGCCAGTTTTAATACTTGTTTTTTTTCATTGTGGAATTTTTTCTCTGTTTTTTCCTTTGCATTTTTGAAGGTGCAATTTGTTTGCGAAATGCAGTTAAAATTGCACCGATGATGATGTTTTGTTTGAGTTTTCTATTATGTTAAAATGGGGGCGGGAAGGATTGGAATTTTTGACGACGGAGAGCGTGTGCTTTTCAATGGCTTGAGGAATGAAAAAGAAATTAAAATTAGTATTATTGTTATTTAATTTATCATCAATATAAATAAAAAGTGTAAAAAAATATTTATTTAAATTATCAAAAATAAGAATACGTTAGAAATACTTAAATTAATAATGAATTAAAATCTAAATTGTAAATAAGTATTTGAAATCAGGGAGAAATAATACGAGTATTTCCTGAAAATAAAATCAGCTGCTTGTGAATTTAAAAAAATAAAATAGATCAGTAGTACATTTAGAAAATACATTAAATTACTAGTAAATTTAAAAAATAAAATAGATTACTATAGTACATTTAGAAAATAAAACTAATTACTAGTAAATTTA
>JAQGBT010005010.1:0-15226 GCA_034698585.1 Disparrhopalites patrizii
ACATGCCTATTTTTAGTAGGGGTAAGTTTTTGCCCAAACCATATCCTTTAACGCCATCCGGGTAGAAGTAGGAATCCGGGTAACATGGAGAAATCCGGGTAGAGATTGGTAGGGAATAAGGGACGCAGTCACAGGTCACTCGACAAACAGGTTACAGGCCAAATGGGGTCACGAGGTGGTCCATGAGAGCTCCAGCAGACAGATCGGGAACAGTCGCGATGGCACCAATACGAGGGTGACATATCGGCCTTCACGCCTACGGAGACAAGCACTTTCAATATGTACATATATCCACTACACTGATTTGTGTTCAGTTATAAATAACTATTAACAATTAAATGTCAGCTATCTTCAGTATTCTGTAGTAATTTTGACTCGATTCTGTGTACGCAGAAATGACTAATGAATCTATTATTATTACGAAACTATAACTCATGTATTTTGGTGCCTTCTTCACCATTTTATCGCATTCCCTTCGAACAGCACTACCGATATGACACGGAGGACTGCAGATTACTATAAAAAAAATTATTATGGGAAGATAAGAACAATTATGTAGAGTGGATCTAAATCTACTTTCAAGACTCCCTACTTCCTTCCACCTCATTTTTTACTTCCCGCGTGCAACCCTTATAACTTATACGTAAACGTCAATGAATTCCTTGATCAATAATATCTAAGTTTTATTTTATTTAGTTTGGATTGGCAAAAATTCTCTGAGAAGGTTATAATCTTTTTATCACGAAAACGTGAGTAACCATAGCTATACAGAATAGCAAATCCGCACCTCTAAAAGTGGATTACTCGCAGGTTTAACCTTGGCAATACGAATAATTATCCCCCAAATATTGCAGTATGTTAAAAGTCAATTAGTTCGCAATTAAGATATTATGTCTCCAGGATTCAACCCTTTGCATGTATTACGCCTGGCGCTAACGGGTAATCCAATAGGCATGATTTAAATCAAGGACCAATTAATACCGGCATTAAATTTGCCGTCGTATCTCTCTGAAAGAAAAACGACTACACGGACCATATTACATTCTTTCAGTGCCTAATTACCAGCCTCAATATATTATTGTGCCGGTGCCAAAGTAAAGAGTAGACAGAGTTAATTCCGTGTGAGCAAGTACCTGACATCAACTGGAATATCTCCCGTTTCTCAAAATATACTGTGCACTGCGACGTATACAAATTTTTTGTGTGTGGAAGCACATTATAATTTGGTTACTTCTCAACTATTCCCACCCCCTCCCTATCGTCATTCCCTTTAATTTTCCTACTTTCGTCCACTAATAATGCAAATAGCTTAATTTTATGAACAAACGAACTTATTGTATAAGCCAGCGGGGAAATTACACGTCTCCGGAGTCTTCAAAATCAAATCATTCTCAAGACACATAAACGAAATTAAATAAACCCCTTTGTTTCTCGTATTTCTTCCGACGCACTATAATTAAATTATTTCAATTATTTTGAGAAGAAAAAACAGGAAGACATTCCGGAAGGTTTCACGTCCGCAAGCTTCTTCGATAGAATGGAATTCTTTCCATTCTATCTACTCGATAGTGACAGATACTTCATAAATAACGCTTCTTCGGACGTTTTCTCACCACCATCAATCTCATTTTCAGCAGTATTTTACTGTCCTATACCTATATCACAATAAAGGTGGTAGGGATAAAGCCAAGAATGGTGATACGTACATAAATACGTATATAGTTGAGTACATAATATACGAAGCCGAAATACCAGGGAGGCTACAGCTAAATCATAAAATACATGTACCCAATGAACTCCAGCAACACATACAGAGGCTTTCATAACGGTTTAGTTAGCTCCATCGAGTCTTTATACGGATATTCCATACAACGTGAGAAATAAATAGACTGGCTGTGACCTTTTTTTTCTACCCTAAGTATTGGCAGCGGAGAAGGATGGATTTGAGAAACAACACAAAAACACTTGATAAATAGAGGAAATGAGACATGCCGAAAGATGCGTCTGCTTTTACCACAGCCGGGACGGCAAGAGCAGAGGAAAGGCAACCGACATGCAGCCGTGCAATTAATGATCAACTTTTGCCTCATTCGTCGACCAAGAAAAAACAACAGCTCTAATATATTATCAAGAAAACTCCATGTACGTGATATGTATATGTATGTATACGTTACAGAGCTGCAGAAGCTCCTGAAGAGATAGTTGCACAGTTTCTCTTGAAATTGAAGCCCTTCAATAAAAATGCGGCAGGGACCCACAAGAAATTTTGAAAGTGAAGGGGAAAAAATCCAGACTATTTTCTGCTCTTCAAAAAAGGAATCTTCCCATCTCTCCGTGCTTCTGGGTGCAACAAAAATGCGTTCGATAGCTGCACGCCCAATGTGATATTACAGCACTTCATCAAAATCATCCATGGACTACGTGCTCCGCAGACACTAGTGCATTGGGGCGTAACCCCTCCTTTGGCCAACACGTTTCCCGTCTAAAAATATAGACTAATTACTCCTCTCGGTAATAAATCATCACTTAATTGATCTATAAACTTTCGAGATCAACAAGTCAAAAGAGCATTACTTTTCTTCGAGACAGTCCACCTCAAAACTCTTCAAAAACTATGTATCCGTTTCCATAAACAACTTTTTCGGGGTAGCATTATTCCAACAAGGACGTTCAAACTTGGAGTTTGTACTCGCTGAAAAATTCATATATATAATATATACATAACTACACATACACATGTATGTATAGCGAGTGTTCAATAAGTGAACCCAAAACATGCGACATACAAGCGGACAACAATGACAAATTAATACACTGTGAGGAATGTTGGCAGATTCTTCTAAAAGTTTAAAGGGGTGACCGAATTCCTTGATCCGACATTTACTTAGAGCTCACTCAGTGGTAAAAGCGTACGCTATGATGCTCTGCAATTTAAATATTTTTATTATGTACACCTACTATGAATGAACATAAAGGGTGATTCCATACCGCCTTTTCCCGTATATTTGTATGCACATATTCCAGACAAATCTTCAAACAAAAAGGAAAAATATTTAAATTATTCCCAGTCCGTAAATGGAAGAAGCCACAGTGGATAATTCTTTTTTCTCCAGTTCTTTTTATCGATTCTCACATAATCTATAGTATTTCACTTCTCTTACTGCAGTTAATTGAAACATCTTCAAGAAATGCTTTTTTAGAAATATTTAGTATTTTTAGACTTACCCGATCCAAGGAGGAACATCCTGAACAACTACATAAATGTTCAGAATTTACATCACTATAGTCACTTTTGCATTGAAGAGTCTGACCATTTAGCCGGAAAATTATCCGTAAGCATCGATCTAATTCGTGTGATCGTGTGCTATTTTTTAACTGTGACGGTTGTTCTATAGGGACTCAAAAAACATTTGAGTTTCTCTTCTGCTACGAGGTACCATCATTATTAAAGTCGAATTCCACGTCTTATCCCGTGGCAATGTAAGAGCGAAAAGGGTTACCATTTTTTTTTTACAAAGGGGACAAAACCACAAAAACTTTTACTCTTTTTACTAAACTGTGTGAAAAGAATTAACCACAGTCGTTTCTGCTTGGTTGGAGAATTATACCTTTTGGAAGAACGTTAGCTGTGAAAACCTTGTGAGCGTACACGATTCTTTGGTGAAGTTCTTCAAAAATATATAATACTTCAATTTTTATAGCAGCAACGTTTACCTACCACGAATTAGATTTTAGCGGAAACGTCGTAAACCAAAGTGCAATGTTGAGGGGAAGTGAGCAAAAGAGTTACCAAGGTTATTAAATTTAACCCCAAGTTAAGATGATCCTTGCACTATTAAGAAATCTAACGTGTACATTTACAATTGTGTATAGACTAACACAATTGACGGTCAGGATACCACAAGAGTCAAATCATGCTTTGATGTCAAATATTTATGTACATATTCAAAACTTCAAGAGTTACGAGTTACGACCCATTTCTTTTTTTTTTCGCTCATGCCCCATTAGCCTCTGACCACCAACTTTGTACAAATATGGATCCCAATGGTTCAACAAACTACTAACCTATAAAACCCGTAAAGTCTTTAGTAAGCAATAAATGAAGCCCGGAGCACAATAATAATATACCTGCAAACAGCACACAAGAACATAGTCAGAATTAAATTAAATTGAGAAAATGGGTGTTGCACACGGATATTATGGCACTCATAATTGATGTGTAAAATTACATTTTCGAAATCATATACTGGATGTACCTATAAATCTTGTCTTTTCCTTCCAATTAACCTATAGCTTCTTTGTACAAGTAACTAAATTCTCTCCCACAAAGATAAAACTTACGAAATGAAGTTCAAGAGAAAAAAGAAATGAAAGAATTTATAAATAATCTCACTTGACGAATAGCTGAATAAAGAAGCTGTTACGAAAAAAAGCCATCCATTAAGTATGTATTAACTACCTCATTAAATACTTGTTCGTAGAAGTGTGTTTAATTGCCGGGATAATGGATTTCTCTTAGAACAGAATGATAAAAAAAAAACTCTGCAGTATGTCTTGATGCCAAAATCACATTTTTATGAGTAATGACAATCTCGGAGCGAACATGGGGAACATGAGGAAAACGGTGTTAATATCTCGTTCAGAGGAACATTATACACTGATACCGTACACTAACAGGCCTCAAACTCTTGCCCTCATCACAAATCATCTGAGGAGAAGAGCAGAGATTGGGAAGCGTCATCTGTAATAAAATCATTCAAGTTCAAGCAGCCAAAAACCTCTACCACCATCAACACTGCAGACACTGCACTTTTTTTTTACATATAAGAAAAGGAAAAACTGCAGGGAAACTTGTGCTGCTCAATCCATGTATGTACGTGCATGGAAAGAACAACATCAGAGGAAAGCTTAGGAGATCAAATGGAACACATGATGCTCTTTAAACGTTTGTCATTGCTCTTAAGACTTGCAGTCAAGTATAACGTATCCAATGAGTTCATAAAGTTTCTCTCATACCACAAAGCACATAACATTGCTCATGCGAGCTATCCCTTGATTCGTGTAACTGCATCTAAACAAGAAAAAAACAATAATCGTCCAGCTAAAAAAACTAATCGAGAACTTTTCAAGGTATACCCATGATTAAGGGTAGAGTGATACATGGCAATTTCAAACCAGGACTTTTAGGCACCTCCAAAAATTTCGCAATTTCTCTTTGCATTCAATCTTCATTTTTGTTCAGAGGCTGCTACGGGCCAAAATCCCTGTTCATTGTTTAGTTACATGCTGCCATGCATAATCGCATTGCTACAAAGAGGCATGAACGTACGTCTTTCTGTTTGTATACCCTAAGGACAAAAGTTTACAACGAAAAAGGTATCCTGAAGTAAAATACATGGAGTTGCGAAGAAGAGAGAGAGAGAACAAAAGCAATTTCCTATTACAGTCCATGCTAAATGTAGAATGTGGAGGTGCTCTTCGTTTACACACGGAAGGGATGGGGAATTGCAATACAGGGAGAGGAATGACAGAGACTGAGGACGAGACCTTTCAAATATAGTCATTGGAATAAAATGGAAATTGTATGGAAGGTTCCACATGATTTGGCATTATCACTCCGTCGTCGGGGACGTAGAAAAATGATCAACCATGTGAGATACGAAACCAAATCGGAAAGAATAATGTTCCCCCTCACAATAATAATAATAATAATTCCATGCCATCAGTTTTCGTACGAGTTGATACCTTTCGTCTGATGCATACATCATGAAGAAATCCTCTTCTTCTTTTCTTTCTTTCTTTCCTTCTCCATGTTCGCGGAATATTCACAGCATGAGAGGAGAAGAACCACGTGTAACTGTCTTACATGCACATGTATATTATATATTATGTGTATATATACATATGTTTTCTATATGATCAATCCAACTCATTTCTATATCCACCAAAACGATCAAAACCCTTTCACCTAAATACACACCTTGAATCCCCTCGGATTCCTTTAGCACGAAAGAGCCTTTAATACTAGAATCGCGTATACAATACACAGACATAAACACCACCAGCATTTCCTGAGCAATTCTGAGCACATCCCAAAGAGATACGAGCAAGGAAGGGAGAAAACTTTGTCAAAATGTCTTCATACATCTTACGCATCACTCGTTGCATCCAAATATCTCACACTCCTTCCTTTTTTTTTTTTTTTACTTTCATCCGATGATCCAAATGATCACCTTCTAGGTCTCCCCCGCTGGAACATTTACTCCCCACACATACTCACTCACGTATCATTGAGGGGGGGAGAGGAAATACTTGAGGAATGTCTACGAGAAATCCAAAGTTAAGCCATTTGTAGTGCATTCACCATTCGTGGCAAGACATAGAAAGCCACATGCATATCTCTTGTTTGATACGGCAAATGAACGGCTGTATATTATCATAGCAACGTCATCACTTTTTGATTCCCCTGCCATATATACTCGTAGTATCAACAGGCAAAATATTAAATTACAACTTACTCCCTTGCATTTGTCTTTCCCAAACAATTTAAACTTAAGTTTTAAGTGCTTGAGGAGAAATAGCAAGCAAGTACAGTTTATTGAATTTGAAAAGGGAAAGCTTCAATTGCATCAAAGGCTGTATGATTTTATTATCCCACCCAGAAGGAGACAATATTACCGGGTCGGAGTTCTCTTTCCTTCCAGTAGATGAGCTTCAGAAGGAGGATATTTCTTCTCCCTTTCTCTTTCTCTCTCACACACAAAAGTTTCATTCCACCCCTGCTGGAGTGCATTATTGCAAGAAATCCACCTGTGTTCACATTGCACTCGTAGAGAACAGACGGGAAAAAACCATCCCAACTGGATTACTTTTTCCTCTCCTCTCTTACCTCTAGCATCAATATTTACTGGGGAACACATGTCAATAACTTCAACCAGGAAACGTACTATAACGAAATCGTGTTGCACCATAACAAAAATTAAACGTACTATAACGAAATCGTGTTGCACCATAACGAAAATTAATACGCTGTGAATGTTTGCTTATGAGCATGTATTAGCCGTAATTATCAACCCTTTGCATGACACCTAGACAAAGATTGACTTGCAAGGTTGGGTCGCATAAATAATGCTCTAAAAATGATCGTATGACTATTAATGAGATTTAAAACACAATATAAAATCAAAAATTCTGCAGGAGCAGATAGTCAAAATTTACAGTTATGCATATTGTATTTTAAGAATCATTTGGGACCAAATCACGGAGTTAAAATACCAAACCAGACCACTGGATTTTTCTTTAACATAAAAATTGGCTGGTGGGTATTTCATACGAAGTGACGCAGGTCTATTAAGAAAAAAACTATTATGTCAGGTTTACTTTTAAGCTTTCGCGTGAGTTGGTCAGAAATGAGTATTAAACGACGACACGCATGTATATTTACTGGTACAAGAAAGGCAGAGCACCATCCTTACTGGTACTGCCAGTAAAATGAAGTGTTTGTTCCTTGGCCAAAGTATAGGCTTCAGACGTGTGCAGGCACCTAACCAAAATGAACTCATGACGATGTACATGCTATTACCCAGCCAAGGAACGATAAGTACATTTTCTCAGAGACACATCTTGAACTTCATCGCGCAAATGTGATACACCATTCCAGGAAAAGATGCGACAACAACAGCAACTACTTGGCGATGACAATAGTGGGACAAACAAGAACACATGGAGATATCCAATAACATAAGTCCTACTCAGCACCTTTTCGTTTGTTTCCAAGCACAGACAACGAACTCAAGCAAATATTATGTCGAGCTCAGCTGTATTGATATTGACCTGTGCCACGAGCTACTCCATACAACAGGAGGAAGGGGTAGTATGAAAGGCACTACACTCTGATAATGTGAATATGTGGTTCAATTGTATTTACGTCACATCGAAATGAAGGCGGCGAGCTACGAGTAATGCATACAGACGACAGAATTTCACCCCCCCCCTCCCCCACATCATCCTTTTGTTTCCCTCCGTGACTATCAGAAGCTGTTTACACCTTTTAATAGTTGTAAAATAAACAGACACTACCACCACCCCCCGACACTTTTACTTGGGTGCACATCTTTTATTGTTTCACATAACTATCATGGCGTGCAGGTCCACAGACTTATTTACAGGAATGACTTTGTTTCTCTTCAAATGTGATACAACAAAACTCGTGCGTCTACTCGAGGCAAGTGATGATGATACCTGACAAAGAAAATCATTGAGGGAGGGAAGTCGTAGTAAAAAGCAACCGTCGTTCCAGTCTCAAATCCGTGATAGGAACTAAAATAAGGCTTGCAATAGTTTTACTACCACAAATAACTTTTTCATACTGTACCTTATGTATGTAACCAAGCTCTCAGCAACAGCCATGTAGTACAGGACACGCCAATTTCTTCCGTGGAAAATTAGTAAAAGGAAAGGAACTGAATGGTGACGCATTAAGTGGGCTACAATATCAACAACAGATATAAGGGGAGCTGATGGGAGACTAGGAAAGTGAAGACATTCTCTCACTTCATTTTCGCTATCCTCCGCACGCTTCATTAATATGTACCCCTATCCAGTGGGTATCGTAACGTTTCTTAGAAGGGGCTTCAAAATATGTTTTTGTGTTGGGAAGTCCGCATATTTTATCATCATCGCATATCATCGGTTTTATGCCCAAACTTCCTTGGCACCATTGTGTATAATAAATAATTTTAACTAACTCTATTATGACCATATCCCCCTGTCTCCGGGAGGGAATCGCTGAGATATGGTAATTATACTTGTTTACCAACACACTTTATGCCTCTTCTGATGATTCCCTTGAAATCACCACGATGTTGCTTAGCCGGGACGGCGTTCCTTGTAAGCACGAATAGGAGAAATAGTCTAGGAAGCCCCGTAACGGGTGAGAAGACAGCCAATTCATCTCAGCCAACATTTAGACAATCGCGTGAGGGGAGAACTTCCACACTATTATTAGGAGAAATCCGGCAAAAGCATCTTGTACATATGTATACACATTACACATAGTGTTAAAGTTTTACTTCCAATATATAGAACTTAGAAAAATGGCAAGGTACAATCTGTGCAGAGATTATTTAATGAAGAAAACCTTAACAAACTTTTACAACTTACTTTTACCAGAAACACACCAATGATTATTCAGGGCGGTAACCGCAGTGTCCCAGAAGCTATCACCAAAAAAAAAAACAAGCAAGTGCATATATATGTATAAATAGCTCTCGGTGGAATACATACAGTTACTTCATCGAATCATAACATATGCATCATTCGAATGTCGTCTTCTCCTTGTCCTCCGCTTTGTCTTGGGTCATAAATTTTGCCAACACCTTTGAATTAATTATTCCTTTATATGTCCTGCGTGCCTGGTAGTTCTTGTTTCGGATGGACTTAAGTATATTCTGGAGCATGAATGGTTTACGGCCGGGAAAGCAGAGGAATTATATCCCAACTTTTATTGTTGCTTATACCCGGCCAAAAACTTGTTCATTTATACGAACGACTAAATCCTCTCCAAGTACAGATAAGATTTATCCATGTCCGGCCTCATAACAAAAAACTCAACAATTAAACTGTTTTTGATCTCCTTTGTGCAACATGACACTGAAATCAACTATATACTCATTATTCAATGCAAAATATTTATTCCCACCAAAAGGCAATACAGTGAAAACAAAAGCCATTGCGCCAAATGTTTGTCCGAATGGCAATAATAGTTCATATATGTATGTATGTATATGAATAATGAATACTCATTCGGTAGATGGATTCAGACCAAGGTCGTGATGATCATCAGAAATTAATATTTCTCTTCACAAAAAATGTACCCTTTCCTCAGTTTTTATCATTACTTTTACGAACAGAATCATCGTTCGGAAGGTGTTTCTAAAAACACTTGAAGATGCAAGGGAGACGCAAAAAGTACAGATGCAGGGTTCCGTTGGTGCGATGCGTATACTATACAAAACATATTTATTAAGCTGTATTGTGGCAGCAAGAAATTAGTGTATGTCTTGCCCATACGTAAAATTATACGACTGCAAACACGAAAGTTGCTAGCTCTTATTCTGCGTTATAGTGTGTGTACCCGGAAAGCAGGAATGAAGGAGGCTCTTCTCCACCTCTTTCTCCTTGCCCTTGCCTCTCTCCATATCCATATTTATACATTCCATCGCTAGGAAAAAGCTCAGGATTATTAAGAGCAAATAAAATTTCTATACTTTCTGGAAAAGAGAAAGAGCGTGCAAGCTCTCTGGTAATTACTCAACCATCCTTAATGTTTAGCATTAATATTAGGCAGACACAAGTTTCTCGTATTATTATTTGCTCAGACTGTGCAAATATATACTTATGGACTTTCTAGATGCATCTGTGCATCAAGTCTATACTACTATTATTGTTACACTAGAACCTTCTCAGCATACGTGGTGGTCGTCGCAGTAGAAGTAGGAGGAGTAGGAAGTATTAACAGCGATAGAAGAGCTCCACCGGAACTCCGGGGAGCATTCAGCATTCCCCAGCGTACACACGCCGATCATTAATTTATCCATTTTTCTTTGGTAGCTTTATTTCTCTAATTCTACATCCACACATTTCTCCCTATATCATACACATCCTTGGAGGATATAACATGGTAACATGCTATGCATATGGAGGAGACGTAATAATAGCTCCACGGTCTAAGTTACTTAATCGAGTTTCCCTCGGTCTTTCTTTGCTTTTCTTTTCCGATTTCTTTACCCTTATTCCTTACATTGTAAACCATCTGTAACAGATTCAAGATCCGTCATGGTCAATCAATATGCAGGGGTATCCCAAAGTGTAAAGGTATGGGGGTATAGCCGTATAAATGGATCTCAGGACCTAATTGAATTTTTGTTTTCACAGCATTTTTATTTCCTTCCCCAGCAAAAGGTGTATAAACCGCAAATTCAAGTAATGTTATTATTACGGGTCAATCCGTATGGGGTAAACCGAGATGCTTGCAGGTATACTTGATGAGTATATATTATATATAGTCACACGTAAAAACCCAAGTCCCAGCACCTCGGTCATATATTGCTTTATTATTACTTGCTTCTCGCGTGTTGGGCGTACATACACGTCTGCTCTTGGTCCAGTGTTTGGTCCTATTTCTATGTTATTCAGAGGGCATGACGTCGTCATTGAATGTTGCACTATTATATATGTATCTATACATAACCCTAACATTGTACAAGCAATCCATACATATTACCAACACACACACACATGGCAGGACACACGCTACACCTTTTATGTGGCCGCAACTGTACGAAAGTTTCTAATCAAAAAACTACTTCGGCAGCCAGGGGAAATTACAGCAGAGAAAAAACCAAAGGAAACCACCGCATCAAAGTTCTCACGAGGGCAACGAGGAGAAAGCGTGTGGCCCCAGTAACATACAGTCGTACCTACTCATACTTACTCTGTTGAACCAGTGAAAGTTAAGATGAATAGTATCCCTGTGACACTTTCCTGCTGCTGGAAACACATCACATAACACAAATTGTGCTGCATAACAACTAACAACCAGTAATAAATTGGTGACACTAAGCACCACGACCAGATTGCGGTTGAACAAAATCCTTGGTGAAACATCTTTATCAATTTATTATTTCTTTTGTTTCTTTATTACCACCATGTATGTATGTATATCGGCATCTGGCATATTTTCATTTTCATATTATTTGCATATAATTTTGCATCAAATTTTATAAAAAGAACTACATATACGTTACAACTATGGGTAGTAAAAGGGATTCAAAGCAATAGAGGTGAGTATGGACGATGAACAGAGTCTGTAGTCTGTATAGACCACTAAATTGTTCATGATATCAAAAATCAAAGCAGAGTATTATATTAGTACTAATAAAATACGCTTGTGTAAAATGATTATAATTTGGGCAATCATACGGGGCAGGGAAATTTGCTCGCTTCCTTTGACCCCAATGTTATCCGATTAGAGTTCGTCCCTCAAATTCAGGCTTAGTCAGCCTCCATTGGACTTAATTAATTAGCCTTTTCCACTCTCCTATGTTCACTGCTTGCCTGTGTTGTGTTTGTGCATACGTAATATACGTATACATATTACATATAGTCCGTAGTGCTTTTTACAACAGAATGCTAGTAATTATATATCTTTCATTAACGTTAGGAACTTCTGTCCTACCCTTCTCTTGGCCAACTTTTTTAGTCATCAAAAGAACTCAGATCCCTTCTGAAGTTGTGTATTCGGCCTGTAAATACACCACCATCACCACTGACAGGGTTATACACTCACTCGTAAGTAGTCAAGAAGAATGATGTCAGAAAAGACGGATTCGAAACCACGTGCACCAAGCAACTTAAGCCTCTTGTTTAGCCAGCCACCAAAAATGAATTGGCTATTGATGCAAAGGGTTGGGTGTACCCTCGGAAGTTTGTCCATCATGTGCTTCTCCTACAGCAATATCACAGTCGTAATCTTTCCATTCAGCTTGGTCCCCACTCCGAGTATCAATGTTATTAGCTTATGTGATGCCACGGTGATGTGATTTATTTTGTGAGAAAAGGGACAATAAAATCACGACTCTATTCCCTCCCTTACACAACATCGCAGACAAAAACTTACGCTCTGTCTGCTTCTCCCCACAAAGGAACCGTCCTTGCACTGACTTAAGCTGTTCTACAGATAAAAGCTCCCACCCACCTTCCCTAACCATAATCATGCCTTTGACGGCAAAGGCTACATGTAAGAATGTAAGAAATCAGTCTCACACATATTGTGTAACCAACAAAAAGTTTTCTCCTTCCACAACTATACGTAAAACGCGGGGAAGGTGGTCGTGAACATAGGTGAAGTCCAATGTATTGACATTGCTGTAAACAGGAAACACTACACACGGCGTGGAATCTGTCATCCCCTACAACCCAGGCAATAAGCCTCAGAGGCTCACACAGACGTAAAGCAAGTTATTTTCAAGCCTGTTTTACTATACAATTAATCAATTTTTGATTGTCCAGATCAGACCTCAATTATGGATGCTATAGCAGTACACGTTTATTTTACACCCGTGTTTGGGGGGGGGAACCATCAAATACGAAAAAGGACCTCGCCTCCCTTCAGACCTTTGGAAATCATTTTGAACGTAAATGGTCTGAAAAATTCGACCACTTATGCTGCTACAAGAGAAATGCGATAGGTTTATATTAAAAAGAGGTAATTGCCTATTGCTTCACCGGCTGGAGTAAAGATGAAATATTATTTGGTATATACAGGATTTGACAAGCTTCGCAATGAGCTGTCCAGCACGATTTGTAGTTTGGGCTGTAGAGGCGGTACGGACGTCATTCCACACGCTGTACAATACTTAATTGAATGTTATTTTTACGGAGTAAAATTGGAAAACAGTGGAAATCCTGTTATGATAAACAAGAAACATATTTCGTGTCAAATTGATGGAAGCTGTTGTCTTAAAACTTATCTCGTCTTAAGTCTTAAAACTTTTCCATATGTTTGGTCCTCACATAACATGAAAACATAAGTTTCAAAAACACTTCACTATACCATTTCCTAAATTCATCACTGATTGTGAGAAAGCATATTTCGAACACGGAAGATCATAATTTGTGTTTTTTTACGTTTTGTTCATACAGATATTTGAAATATTCTAATGTGTATACGCTGTGATCGGCTTGACTTTTTTTACCAAGATGGTGAAGCTTGCATTTAATGTCCACAGTTTTTAAATACATCGGCTATTTCCCCTGATCTAGCTTCAAGAAAATGTCGTCGTAAAACGACCGGGAGTGAAAGCAAACAATCACATTAACTGCAGGGGATTATGGGAAAGTACTGAAAAGGAAAACAAACAAGAAATAATCCGAAGGAAAGAGGCAAACAAACCCCTCCTGTGAAAGGAAATCGATTATTCGAGGAAGTCATGAAAACAAAATTACATTTTCCATCAATTTAAAAAATTAATTTCGTTCTGCATAGATCGTTTTCGAATTTGATTGTCCGAAACCGAAACTTCCATCGTTTGCTTACGTCGAATTGAAACTAAAGTGCTGGGGGAGAATTCCCGGGTTAGATTTCCCAAGTAAAAACTGGAGGCACTTAAGTGATTGAAGTTTATAGAGGTTATAGGGATATAATATATAATATGATTAAAAACTGCCTTTCGTCGAAAGTACTTCAACCATACTTCTTCGTATCTATCGTAAATACGACTACGAAATCGCTCTTATATGTAAGTGGTTTACCATCAAATCATACTAGTACATAGCTTCAAATTTATTTCGACTTACGAAACAAGCAAGCATGTATGTACATGTCTCCTAAATGACATGGAAGAGTAAGATTTTTTGCCACTCTTGTACAGAAGTATCTTCTGGTACTTCGGCCCCGGCCCCAGCCCTTTCACTTTAGTTTCCACCCAGTGCTTTCACCTTTCACTTCCAAAAATATGTTTGTTTGCTTTGTAATGTTGCGTATTTCAAACGTTATTTAGTTGTTACACAGACACTTCAGTCCCTATTTACCTGTCATAACGTGAACCTGCATTGATGAATTAGACTGAACATCAACTAACAATAAGCCATCATAATTTCCGGCATCAAATATAGGTACTATCCAAACTAGCCCTACCCCTTTATATTCACGCAGTCATCAGCAGTTGCATATTCCCCCATTTCACGGTTGACGTGACAATTTTGGTCAGATTAAGGAAAAGTACTGTATTCAGTAGGTCTGTACTGTTGAATAAGACAATAGCTTTGTTTACTCGAGTAACTAGAATTTTAGCTAACTGGAGAAAGTACTTGTAGTTTTGACAGCAGAAAGATTTTGCCACTAAATTTAAATGAAATGCAACAATTTACGGGTTACACAAGGTCAAGAATTCTCACGGCTTACCGCCGTTCTGGCACATAAGTTAATCAAGGATTACTAAATCGTACGTTTTCCCTGAATAATTGTATGTACAATCCTATGCGTCTCCCCATGTATATACTGATAGGTGACGTAGCCAGATTTAGGTAGATTTAGGAGTATATTTAGAAATAGCAGTAATAAGTAATTAGTAATAGTTAGAAATAGACACAAGTTAGTTAGAAATAAGCACAAGTTAGTTAAAAATAAGCACAAGTAGAGTAAATCAGGCAAAAGCAAGCAGAT
>JAQGBT010005011.1:0-15225 GCA_034698585.1 Disparrhopalites patrizii
TCTCTATCTCTCATATTCTCTTTCTCTCTGTCTCTCTCTATCTCTCATATTCTCTTTCTCTCTGTCTCTCTCTATCTCTCATATTCTCTTTCTCTCTGTCTCTCTCTATCTCTCATATTCTCTCTTTCTTTCTCTCATAGTCTCTCTTTCTCTCTTTTTCTTTCTCTCATTGTCTCTCTTTCTCCCTCTGTCTCTCTTATTCTCTTTTTTTCTTTCTCTCATTGTCTCTCTTTCTCTCTTTGTCTCTCTTATTCTCTTTTTTTCTCTCTCTTATTCTCTCCGTCTGTCTTATTCTCTTTTTTTCTCTCTCCTATTCTCTCCGTCTCTCTTATTCTCTTTTTTTCTCTCTCTTATTCTCTCCGTCTCTCTTATTCTCTTTTTTTTTCTCTCTCTCTTATTCTCTATATCTCTGTCTCTCTTATTTTCTCTTTCTCTCTCTCAGTCTCTCTTTCATTTGTTATTCTCTATTTTCTGCCCTATTTTTCTCTCTCTTGTTCTTACTCTTTCTCTTTTCTCTGTTTTTCACTTATTCTCTCTGTTTTCCTCATCTAGCTCTGTGATCTTTTTCTTTCGTCATTTCGTCTTTTTATTTCTTATTTTCTTCATGTCGCTCTCCAATTTCTTTCTTTCTTCTTTATTTCTCTCTCTAATTTCTTTCTTTCATCTTTTTCTCTCCTTTTTCCTTCGCTATTTCTCTTGTCTTCTTTCCCCTTCATTTCTTCTTTTTCTTTTTTTCGCGCTTTCTCTATTCTTCTCTTTACATTCTCTTGTGCACCTCTATTTTGTCTTTCTCAATTTATTCCCTAGTTCCCCTCTATTTTAATCACCCTTCTGCGCTATCGTCTCCATTCTCCTCCTCATTGTCTCTCTCACACGTCGGCTGCATCCCGTATGCACAGTATCCACAAAAACCTACCGAAACCACAAATCAACACACTCAAATCCATGGAAGAAGAAGCAAAAGAGCACTATGTATGTGATTATTGCCAGCCTTCAATTATTCTGAGGGTATTCCCTGCTGTTAGCAAACTGCAGGCATCGTGTACACACATATGTATATATGTATAGTCTTTCTTATTGCTATACCTCACGAATTATATACACCTCTTGGCCATTTTCAGGTAGAAGTCTTATATACTTATATTGGCATGAAATTACCCAACAATAAATAATGGGACTGCTCATCAAAAGTACAAAATGGTACACAGAAAATAATAATGGCACCATTATTTCACTCCACCTGTACTTAAAGCGTTATTTCACAATTATAAAACTACCGTTCGTTATCAGCACGAAGGTGGTCGGGCCGAAAAAAAATAATATAAAAAAAATAATGCCCTCTCAAAAACATTCGCACTAAATTTTTAAAACAAAATACGAAATTTCAAACGGACCATCAGTCCACCAAAATACGAGAATTAAAAACCCAGACAGAAATAAAGGGAAGTAATTCACAGAAATAAATCACGGTATATATAAAATGAAAGTATAATTAAGCTAAAATCGTAATTAGTGTAGTAATTACACGTAAAACTTATATCCCGTGGAAATTAAGGGGGAAGAAAAGATAAGATGCAAAGGATATTACGTTTATTATGGAAGGAAAAATATTATTTTATTGCATTCCAGATTTCCTCCGTGGGAAAAAGATTTTTTTTAAAATCCATCATCCTTTTTCCCCCTAAAATGCATTTCCTCGGAGATAAACGGGAGTTATTTCCATCCCAGAAATTCACTATTATAGATAAAAGTCCCTTTTTTGTAGACCGAAATATGAAACGGAGAAGAATTGAGTTCAAAAGTTCCCCATCCATCTTCTTCCCCTGATTATTCTTATTATTTGGTCATGTGCAAGTCCCGTACATAATTCCCACCGTCTGTCTCGTCCTACCAAGTCTCATTATGGGAACAAAAGGACGTGAAATAATCATGGTTATACAATAACAATAATACCATTTTTCCCCCTATAGCATAAATCCCGTTAGGCATACACGCAGGTGGTGCAACATCATGGCGTAATACTTCGTGCCGCACCACGAAGAGGCTACCGTAATGTAGAGAAACATTTTTTTAAAATAATAATTCTCTCTCACAGCCGTCCTCTATAATTAAAGCGCCCACAATAATAACCAAGAGTGCATGTGTATACATATATGTAATATACCTATTATTAATGATTTACCATTAAAACAAACATTGTATCCTTTTTAATATGTCCACAACCCCTGCTGGGCTTCTCACGAGGACGCTGTAGGACCCCCAGAAATCTCCTGTATTTTTCCGTCTATAAATAACAGGTGTATTAATTGTTTTTTGTAAATGGGAAGATGACTGTTAATTAACGGGAAAGTATTGGGATAACCCATTTCATAAGCTATTAAAGCCCTTTCTATACATTTTCCGGTGCGTGAATTTCTAAAGTGAAGAATCGCGATTACTCAAATATATTCATTGTTTATTTATTTATAATTATTTATTTGTTTTATTTATTCCGCTCTTTAACTCGAAAAATGTCTACTGGGGAATTTTAAAAAAATGAGGACGGGAAAAGTCGGACATATTTTGTCATTGAATTTCAATCACGGTCATTTCCTGTCCGCATTGACCGTTCAAGTGTGTAATACACAAAGTTTCCCTTACAAGGCTATTCATACACAAATGAGAAATGGCTTCATCTCACAGCAATTCTTCTTCGTTCTTCCAAGGATTTTCCAGGCATTTTCCAGGAATTTTCAGAAAAGGACATGAAAAATCTCTTTGGAAAATGCTTCCATTGAGAATAATATGGAACGTATTTAAAAGCAGTCCTGGAACACAAAGGAGATCCCATGGAAATATGACTCAAAAGCATGTATTATGTCCAGGAGCAAAGAAAAGTCAGGCTTAGAGCCAGGCTAGGACCCTGAAAAAAATGCTGGACAAGACAAAACCCATTAGGAAATGCGAAGCCCTTTAGAAATCCAAGAACACTTAAAATGTCCAGAGCCTATTTATATATCTATGGAGTAAAAATATCTGGAAGACCTAAAAAAAGCTCCAGTATTCATTTCCGGGCATCTAGATATTCCTAACAAAATAAGGGAAATCCAAAATAATGGGAAAACAACCGCAAACAAATGTGGTTAAAGCGGAAAACGTATGAACACAAATCCAAAGTTAAAAAAACAGCTGATGCCTACAAAAACAGAAATCAGGAAAAAAAATCAGGAAAAAAATCAGGAAATATTTCAAAGTATCCAAAAATATGGAAAAAAATACACATGAAAAGCAGACATGCTTTAAGGACTTCAAAGGGAGTTCAGGAAGGAGTTTGTAGTCAATCGATGCTGGGCTTAACTTCTTTCAAATAAGGAGAGCCTTTAGAAGAGAGAACTAGAGAGAACCAGAGAGAGACAGCGTCAGAGAGAGAGAGACATTGAATAAAAACATTTCCTCCTATACATCTCCATGTTGTCTAGCCTTTTGATCTCTTACCCAGATTTCCTAAATGGATTCAAGTCAAGAAAAAAAATGTGGCCGGAGAAAAAAAAGTAAATGGAAATGAAAGGAAAAGGAATCACAGTCTTCAAGATGGATCAAGGCCTTCTTAAAGGGAAGGGTTATATATTTCTCTCCATGAATCCTACGAGGCTTTCACAAAAATACCTGCAGTCCTTTCCTATACATGTACATAAATCATCCAGTTACATGTTAATAATACGGTCATCCATTCAACACACACATCTCCTATTATTATATAGCTACATAGATATGTATGTATGTATATGTATATACACTTGTGTAATGATCGTACATAATATGCTCAACTCCATTCAATCTTTGAATCTTGCTTCTTTATATGCATAGGTATACACACAAAAATATGTCTTTCATAGTATTGTATTTGTAAAAAAAAATACACACTATAACATTCACGCTCTGCTAAAGCCGTTATGTCACAGACTGCCGCTATAATGGTAATTCCGATGGTATCAATTCTGACAGCATGCAGTCTCTCCCTTTCAATATGATCTCTCTCTCTCTCTCTATCCTGCGATAATGACCACAAGCCACACAATCTGTGCTCCATTTTTATAAATAAGTTCTCATCCAAATTGCCTTATAAGAGCGGGAGAGAAAGAAAGATAAAAATTTAGAGAAAGAGAGAGAAAAAGAGAAAGAGAAAAATATAAAGCGAGAGAAAGAGATAGAAAAAAATAAAGAGAGAGAAAGAGAGTGAAAAATAAAGAGAAATGTAGATGCAGAGAGAGAGAGAGAGAGAGAGGGTGAAAAAATGCATAACTCTCCTCATATTTGTCCCATACAGATGACAGAGTGTGACATAAAGAAACGGCACTCCTCATAACACGTGTGTATAGGCTTCTGTGTCAAGTGTCTCCACTTGAGCTTAATGATCAGAAAGGCTCTCAGCATCAGTATATTCATCTTCAGATACAGATGTATGTACATAATATAAATATACCCCCGTATTATCCACGTCTGATGCCTTTTTGAGTGCTGCTCCTTGTTAACACTGGGGGAAACGGGAAAATCCGTAGGAGGATTATGTACGTTATAAAGAGGAGGGCTTTTGCTCTAAACACAAACGTTACTGGGAAAACACTGCAAAGATGTATACACTCATAAATACGGAGATAAATCCTCGTCTCCTGTAACCGGTACAATGTCGAGTGACGGGGTGTTGAGGGAGAAAAGGAAGCAAAAGGAGCATAACAAAATAATCAGGAAATATACATTCGTGGCAGCTGACGGAGTAAAATGAACTTGGATTATCTCTCTGTCTTCGTATTTCTTATTTTTTCTCTTTATTTTCTCTCTCTCTCTCTCTCTCTCTTCCTCTTTTCATTTCTTCTCTCACTTTACCATTAAACATTTTATTTTCTCTCTCTTCCTCTATTCGTCGTTCTTCGCTTTCACCTCATTATTTATTCTCTATTTATTTATTCTCTTTCCTTTTCTTTTCAGTCTCTCTTTCTTTCTATTTTGTCTTGCTTTTTCTCTATAACATTTTATTTTCTCTCCCTTTTTCTCTTTAACATTTTGATTTTTCTCTCTCTCTTATCATATTTAACATTTTATCTTCTCTCTCTCTTTCTCTTTAACATTTTATTTCCTCTCTCTCTCTATTTGTCTTTAAGATTTTATTTTCTCTCTCTGTTTCTCTTTAACGTTTTATTTTCTGTCTCTCTCTCTCTCTATTTGTCTTTAAGATTTTATTTTAAGATTCTCTTTCTCTTTAACATTTTATTTTCTCTCTCTGTTTCTCTTTAACGTTTTATTTTCTGTCTCTCTCTCTCTATTTGTCTTTAGCATTTTATTTTATTTCCTTTTATTGCATATCTCTTCCCTCCTTCATATTTCTTCGATCTCTCTCTCTCTCTCTTTCTCGTATCGCTCTCTTTTCCTTTTCTTTCTCTTTCTCTCTCTCTTTTTCTTCTGTCTTTCCCTGTGCCTTTTTATTTCCTCTCTCCTTCCTTTCTCCCATGTGTTACCTCTATCCTTCTCATCTATTTTGCATCTCCCTTATTCATCCTCAACTCTCCTTCATCTCCCATGTCACTAGCCACACATAGAGTGTCACAAAAAATGTGAAAGCTCACGTAGGAAGAAGACAATTCACCGATGAGTGTCAATTTGCACGGGTGGGAAAGTGAATGGCAGGAGAATAACCGGATTATTTATTTCCCCACGTCTTTTACCTTAACTCGATCCGTATGTTTCCCTATACGCATATATATACATATATTATATAAATGTTTACATATGTACTTATGTATGTAATAAAGATTTACGTATATTTCCTCCACTTTAGAAAAGATGGAGAACGCCGCTCCGCAAAAAATGTTGTCACATAAAAAAACGGCGTGACAAAAGCACTTGTCACGATGGAGCTTGTATTACCGCCTAGGAATATCCACACGTAGGATTCCCTTTCAAAAATACGCTGACGTCTGTTGGACCCATAAAAAAGGGAGGCTTTTTAGGCCACCCACACTAATAAGGAAGGAAGAGCGGAATGGGTAAGAATATGTATATGTAGGGAGGCTTTTTATTTATTGTTATTTTATTACGTGTGATGCAATGGGGAAAATTGAGCAAGCGGTTGCTACAATATATGAAGTGTGTACAGATGCATTTAAATAATTACGTATGTACCTTAATATATATAAAAGGACCTTTTGAACAGTGCTGGGCCCAGAATGTAAAATTAAATTAAAAAAGCACTTTCAAATGGGCGGCAATAACAATGGAATTCTAGGGAAATTACCAAATTTTGACTTTTTTAAATTCTGGGAAATAATTTTTTAGTGTTCGAAATAATGTCATTGTTAATCACTTAAAACAAAGTGTCCTTTGTAGTTTTAAAATTTAAACGCCTTCCTTAAATTAAATGTTACCGCTCGGCGGGAATTTCAGAGGCATCGCTACATTTAAAAGGTATAATTGCTATACCAAAAACGCCATTTTTAAAGAATGTATTTAGTGATTGTGATTAAAAACAACTTAATAACTGACTTTTCACTTGGAATTTAAGCTCAAAAATTTAATTGCATCCACACACGAGAATGAAATGATGAGCGAAATCCGGCCATTACTTTTTTTTATCTCCAAAATGTTTTAGGGAATATAAAGCTTGTCGGAGGAGTAGTGAATACTAGCCCAAAAAAACTTGGAGGAAATTCTCTTTCATACGGCTTTGGCGTCTGCAGATAAAAATCCGACTAACTTTTCCAAAGTGATAAAAATCCAATTACATTACCGAGTGACAAGGGAAACAAGTTTAAAGGGAATGTTCTCAATTCTTTTTCTTTACCACGTGTCTACTGACTGTGACAAAGCTGTTGAGTTAACAAAGGGAACGGTCGTCTTAAACTTTTTTTGTAATATTGACTTTTTTCGTTTAATTCTCCTTTCACCGAAAAGCTTCAAAGCGGTAGAAAATTAGCGTACATTTTTTCATAGTCGAAATCTTTTTTATACGTTTTTACTTTCTCTCTTTGAAATTTTTTTGTTTTCTGTTTTTCCGTTTTCTCCTTTTCCCTTTCTATTTTGTTCTTTCTTTTGCCGTCCTTTTCTTTCTCGATTTTTTTCTGTCTTTTGTCGTCCTTTTCTTTCTCGATTTTCTTCTTTATCCGTCTTTCTCTTTTATCTTTATTTCTCTCTCTTTTTTCTCGTTATTTTTCTTTTTTTCCCGTTATTTCTCTCTTTATCCCGTTATTTCTTTCTTTTTCCCGTTTTCTCTATTTTATCTTTTTTTCTCTCTCTTTTTTCGTTATTTCTCTCTTTTTTCTTTTTATTTCGCTCTTTTTTCTTAATTTTCTCTCTTTCTAGGTATTCCTTTGTCTTTATTTAATCTCTCTTCCCCGTTTTTGTTTCCCTCTTTTAGCTATCTCTTTCTTTCTCTCTTTTTAACTTTTTCTGTGTCTTTCTTTCTCACTTTTTATCTTTTTCTCCATCTTTCTTTCTCTTTATTTTCTCTCTTTCTTTGTATTTCTTTCTCTTTTATCTATCTCTTTCTCCGTTTGTCTTCCTCTTTATTTCATTGTCTCTTTCTATCCAATTTTGTCTTTCTCCCTCTCCCTTTCTTCCTGTCTTGCTTTCGACTTTCTCTTTCACTCATTGTTTTTACCTCTCTCCTTCCGAATCTGCCTTGTAACTCTCTCACATTCCGTTTTCCAGTTGCTGTCGCTTTCAATCAACCAACATGTAATCGGGAAAGCCCCCAAAAAAGTAAAAGAAAGCCAGGCAAAGCTGTCCTACTTGTGTCTTGGAAACATTTAGTGAAAGTGTAGATACATGTGAAAAGCCCATTTTAATTACCGTCCGAACAAGTCGGCTGAGAAGAAACTCCGTTTAAAGACATGGACGCACATATGAGGGCAAATCCGAAGGATAGGAAAAGAGAAAGAATATACAAAAAAAATACTTTCTTTTCGGCCGTCCTTCGTCTTACTTTCTTTCTCCAGAAACAGAGAAATCTTAGTAGAGAATTGATGTACAAGGGAGGCTTTCTGAGTAGGAAAGACTCCATTTAGCCAGTTCATTCTTTGACTTCACTTCATTTTCTCTTTATCCGCATCTCCGCTTTCCCTAGGACTTTCTCCCCCCGAAAAAAAAGGTATTTAACTCATGTCTATGTGAATCATCAATCCTTATTTACTGACACCATATATGCCTTGCCCCGGCTTGGGTGTCATTAGGATGCAGGGCGCATACACTTCCCACTCCAATGGAAGATTCTCCAGGCTTTAGATACTTTCTGGACGAACAAGCGCTCCCATTATAAAGCAAGAATTTCTTCCAGAGAAAGCGGGGAAAGTGAAAGAATAAAAAAGAGGATGAGAAAAAAGGAAATATTGGAGGAAAATACTCTGGAGCTTTCCAGGGACTTTTACAAAGTACTGGAGAATTACTTTCCATCCACTCGTCCCATTTTTTCCAATTCCCTTTTCGCCATCTTCACTTCCGCCTCTCATGCATCTATTTTTCTCCCGCCTTTTTTTGAATTCCCTGTATTTTTATTTGTCATTCCAGCTCTTCCGTGGGAAAAAATGCCATTATTATCCTATTTTTCCCCTTTTACATCTCATTTTTTTCACTTGAATTATTTCTTGCCCCCTTTTCTGTATCGAAATGAATTTGATCTTTTTCCTGACTTTTTTCATTGTGATTTTCGTAATTATATCTCTCCGTCTTCTCCTTGCTCTTCTTCAACTGCTTCTTTTGTATATACAGCCGACTCTCTCTATAACGGTTCCTCGAAAATCAGGAAATTTTACCCGTTGTAGCGAAAAATCAATATAAAAGGACAGAAATTTCTATATTCGCAATTGGAGAAAGTTTTTGAGGGCAGCATTTTTGGTCACCATTATGGAGAGAAAATGCTACAAGGGAGCCCGTTATAGAGAGGTTCAATAGTGCAGTCGACTTTCCCCATAACTGCACCCTATATTGCTGCAAATGTTGCCCGTTATAGAGAAGAGTCGTTATGGAAAATAGACATCTCTTTGATAACAATTGGAGAAAGTTTTTGAGGGGAGCATTTTTTGCTGCTGTTATAGAGTGAGAACTGTTATAAGGACGGCCGTTATAGGGAGAGTCGACTGTATATGTATATACACACATATATTGTGTCAATATGTACTTGCATAATAATTAATTCATGCCTCTTATTCTCCTTTAAAATCGAACGATTTTTCGCCGTACTTTCTTTCATCTAATCCCAGCTGTTTTCTCCAGAAGAGTATTTTCTCCCATTCATTTTGCCCTCCAAATGTCTCTTCCACTTTCTCTTTCATGATCGAATAGAATGGTAGACTTTCCCCTATTTTATTTCTTCCATTCCAGCCTTTTTCCCGGGTAGAAAAGGAGGATAAAAAATTGCAATAATAGTAATGTGAAATACATCACCCTCCATGCATGCTGGCACGTCGGTCGGGCCTTTTGTAATGGAACAAAACCACACTACGACCGGGTGAAAGCAGATGTGAGAAATAAAGGAAGATGCGGGGAATCTTTAGAAAAGAATTAGTAGAGTATAAATAAAAGCTCGCATCCCTTTGTGTGGCTCTGACATGGAGTGTCTGGCTCTATCTGTGCAATGAAGTACGTCAAAGAGACACCCGATAGAATACAATCCGAGGGCTCTTTCTTGTCTCTCTTTCTACTTTCTCCTCCTCCTTTTCTCTTCATCCTCATTGACTTTCTCCGTCTTCAATGCCCATTGCCCATCCACATGTAATTATCCATGTGAGTCTTCCCCAGAATACTAAAGGAAGGGTTGCGGCCATGTATGGACTTTTACTGGGAATAAACTATAATAGAAAGAAACTACATATAAGAGACAGTACACACAGACTGTATATGTTATGTAATACAACAATAAGTTTATACGAATATAGGAATTGTGGGTATGTCCAAAATCGGAAAACTAATTACTCCTTTCGTAACATGGGCATTCCGTTGTTTTAAGTTGGGTGAAAAGGAGTTCAGGGAGAAAGCAAATTTTTGGTGGTGCTTGACACCAATTCATGGGACGGCACAGGCCGTTTACAAAGGGAAAGACAAAGCAAGAGAGAGGGAGAGAAAGAAAGAGAGAGACAGAGAGAAAGAGAGAGATAGAGAGAAAGAGGTAGGGCTGATATCTTTTTCGCATTTTATGTATTTATTGCAGACAGTTTATTAACTTTTCCCCCTTGAAGACACCACCGCTATTGGTTAGGGGGAATTTCTTCCCGAAATTGCCGCCATTTCATACAGCATAACTAATCCAGTGAAAGCTTTCCTATGTCTGTAATGACAAGTTTTTACCAAGTGAAAGCCATTGCTCATTTTACATCCGGGCATTTTTTATACTTTCATCTTCATGATCTTTTACCAGCTTTTTCTTTTTTATTCTTCCCGCTTTTACTCTCTTTCACTCTGGTTTTTCTTTTTTCTTATCTTGCTCTAATTTTTCCATTCTTTCTCTTTTTGCTCTTTCCCTTTTTCTCTTCTTCTTCTTTTCTTTCTTTTACTCTTTTCCTCATACAATTTCTTTCTTAAATTCTTTCTATCTTCATCGCTCATTCTGTTGATCTCATTTTCCCTCTCGCTTGCCCGTTTTCTCGCGTTTTCATCCATTTGCCGCTTTCTCTCTGACGATTTTCTCTGGCTTTCTTTCCCTCAATTGCATTTTTCTCTTGGAATTTCTTTGTCTTCGCTTGTATTTTTCTTTCTCTCTTGAATTTCTGTCTTCTTTCTCCGTCTCCTTTTCTATCCCTTTTTGCCTCCGTATCTCCCTCTCTTTCTCCGACCATTTCTACATCCTTCTTTATTTCCCCATATTTTTCCATCTCCCTCATCTTCCCTGCCCTGCGTTGTGAAATTAAGGGCTCCATCGAAAGAAGTCGGGCAATTTCCTGGAAGTTGTGCACCAATAATAATAAAAATTTACACGATATGTACCCCCACGTGGCTTCCGCAAAAAGCAAGGATAACTATCCTGCTTTCCCATGCAGTAATGAGCTCCAAAGAGAGAAAGACGGGGAGGACAAGGAAATAAATGTGCCTTTTTTTTCGGCTAAGTACATAGTGTAAAGTTCTGGGGTAATTCCCTGAATAATTCATGGGGCGTGAAGGAGACTCCGGCCGTAAAAAGAAGGAGACGGTATGGTCTGAAGCAAAATAATAAAAACAAAATGTACAAGGAAAACAGAAAGATGACGGATTGCAAATTTTTGCCGGTATTATGACATTATTTCCCAAATTATTACTACTCAAGCCACAAGAGAATATTAAGAGGAGAAAAATGTGGGGCGAGAGACTATTCCTCTCCATTTACTTTCTCCCATTTTAGAGCGAGGGGAAAGGGAAGATAATCAGCGGGTTTTGGTAGAAAACAAGCGCATTATTATCATTAAAAAAGTTTTCATTTCCTCCAGAAACGTGAGGAGAAGACTTTCCCCTGAATTTTAGATGATTTTCTCCGCAGAAAATTTACTTTTTTGTCCTATATTTCGCCATATAAATAGAAACAAATTACTTCTCTCTCTCTCTCTCTCGCTTTCTCTCCCACTTTCTCTCCATTTCTCCCTGGGGGAATTGTAAGGGAAGATTAAAGAAGATGGTGAAAGACATTTCTTGCAATATTTAGTGATGGAGCAAAGGAAAAATGGAGACTCCAAAACACAGCAGGAATACAAAGAAACACAGCTGGGTCTATGTCGCCAGATGGCCCCATGACGATAATCGGTTAAGTATCACACCTGAGCAGGGGCGGATGGGTGTGTATAAAAAACTGGAGATGTAGAAAAAAAACTTTCCATTCAAAATGGACGTTAACACTAAAAAATTCTAGTCGGTCATTAAAGTGCAGAAATTCAACAAAGCTAACTTCTTTTGTGGTGGAACATTTTGATGAAACTTTCATGGAGTATATTTTCTAACGTTTTTTTAATTTTATTTAAATGTGCATTATATTTTTGCTATACGAAAGCAAAAAAGTGCTAATGGAATAGCTGTTGAGATGCCGTTGTTTGGTTTTTCTAAAGTACTGAAAAATCAGGCAACAAGAGCGTCATGAGATGAGCCGAAACAAATAACTGGAGAATCTCTAGAATAAAATAACGGGAGAGAATCTCTAGTATAAAATAACTGGAGAGAAGCTCTATGTAGAATAAAATAACTGAAGAGAATCTCTAGTATAAAATAACTGGAGAGAAGCTCTAGAATAAAATAAATGGGGAATGCACAAAAAAAGCTTAAGAGAATCTCTGACAAAAAAATAAATGGGTAATGTACAGAAAAAAATAACTGTGGAGAATGTACAGAAAAAATAACTGGAGAACGTACCAAAAAAATCTGGAGAAAATCTCTGAAAAAAAGCAGGAGATAGGAAAACAAACGAAAGAAAACTTCTTCCAGCAAAAAAAAAGATTCACCAGAGAAAAAAGTGGGAAATGTGTGCCGAGTTAAAATGTCCTCGTCTTATCTGTAAACAAACTCCCAAAGCCAGTACAAATGAAGGACGAAGGGAAAGTTTAAAAACACAAGCACACACGAGGAATCCCCAGGAGAATGATAATCACCGCATTTATTCTCGTCGGGCAAAGCCAACAAAATTCTTTCTCCGGTTCCATCCTTTTATGTTTATTATTTAACTATTTCTCTCTCTCTCTCTAGCTCTCTTTTCTTCTTTTTTTGTCCGTTCTTCTTTCTCTCTCCAAAACCTCCTCCCGCATTTTCCTCTCTCGCCCTTAATGCTGATCTCTCTCTAAATCCCACAATAAACAACTCCCCACGAATTGGTCCCCCCTTTAAAAAAACAAAGTCAACCAAAAACAGAACCAAATCACAGCCTTCCCTGCTTTATCAACACAATCAATAATAATCCCTCAAAGATTTAAACTGGATCCTCTTGCTTAAAAAAACTGTTTACAAAACCATTTGCTCCCCAACACAATACAGAAATAAAGACGATGCATCAACCCAAACATTCCCCTGTAATGAGAAAACGTCCTCTGCACCTCTGTAACTCTGTACACACACACGAATCTGACGGAACAAGTAACTTTTACAGGGATTCCAACGGCGCAAATGGCAAATGTGCAAAAAATAGGAAGAACACAGAAAAAATGGCGATTTCATCAACATTACTTGTACACAGATAATAGAGACAGTTGGGACCTATGCAAACTCGTATAAAAGAAGTTCCTGAGAAAAAAAAATACGTTATTTTGCTACGGTATAAAAAAATACACTACATCATATCCGGAAACCTCAAGAAAAAATATGTACGTATATGTGTGATAATGTATGTACATACGTAGATGCAAACAGAAGAGTGCCGGATATTACTTCGGATTTGCTCGGGAGATAAAAAGGGTAATAACAAGAGGGGGAAAGGAGAGAAAAAAGGATTTTGAGGTTGTAACAGAATTATAAAGATGCGGGGAGATTCGCTCTCTGTCTCTTCTCTCTCTCTCTCTCGGTCTCTCTTTAACTCTTTCTTTCTCTCTAGCTTTTTCTCTTTCTCTTTCTCTCTCTCTGTTTCTCTCTCTGTCTGTCTCTTCGTCCCTGTTTCTCTCTCTCTGTCTCTCCGTCTCTGTCTCTCTCCTCCTCTGACAGTTTAAAATTGCTCCTCTTCCATCACGCACCCAAAAAAGAGATTTTTATCCACCAAAAAAAGGTGGTGGAAAAAACTCGGAAAACAAGAGTGTGTACATTTTTATGGGAAAGCACAGAGACAATCCGAGACCAAATCTACACCTCAGCTTCTCTGCACTCCTCCATTGGCATTAATCCAGGAGTTCCTCAAGGGATCGATCTTGATTTTTCTTCTATTTTTTCCCATCTTTTTTCTTTTTCATTTTAACCCCATACACTTGAACGTGCCTCCACCCTCAGTTTGAAGGATTATTAATATACCAAAAGAAAAATATGTACGTCCATGTTCCTTCCGGCGGATTAGGGGAAAAACATATTGGTCTTGGGGGGAGGGGGAAGTGTATACAATAAATAATAGAAATACAAACAAACGGATAAATCCTTCCGATGGATTCCCTCAGTACTTTCATACATTTGTACATACATAACACACGTGTTTACATATACATACATATACACATATAAACCTTGTATCCGGTTTGAAAAGGGCAGGATGATAGTATGAATCTTGTGAGGCACAAAAAAGGGTTATGGGCACGTATATTTGCCGTAATAGGACAGCATACGTACATACACGAACGTGAGAAAGTGCAGAGGAATAACAAGGTTACAAATTACTACCTCAATTTCTCTTTGCCCTCCATTTTGTCCGTGTATACAAATAACAATTGTACATACATACATTCCAACTGCACATGCGTGTAAAAAACATTTTTCGATGTAAAGATATCCAATTTTCCTAGAATTATGGTACATTTTTTTGGTCAGGAGTTATGAGTTGGGATTAAAAGGGTCTCGGTGGATAATCCCATTTTTTTTCATGGACAAAAAAAAAATTACGTTTATGCTTGAAACCCCAGTGTGATTACGCGTTATTGAAGACATTTTATGTTTTTTAATCCAAAAGATTATACTCAGACCTTTGCCAATTTTTCGTCTTCCTTATTTCTTTAGCCTAAATTTCCTTAATGGTATGAGGGTAACTTAGCTATTTTAGTTGCCTTTGGTGTCAATGAATTGTCCATTTTTTTATTGTGTCTATTTTTGAATATTAAAAGGATTTTTAACTCTTTTGAAAGGAAAGGCTTCTGCCCAAATAAATGGAGCCTGAAAATATTAAATTAAATGTGCAATTCCTATATTTTTATGTCATTTTTTTAAATGGAGTTTTAACCCTTTCGAAAAGCACGCTCTGCTCTAGCCGAATGAACTAAGCCGGCAAATGGCGCATGCAATTTCTATTTGTTTTATTTTTTAAAGGTATTTTAGCCCATTTGAAATTTCTTCCATTTGCAATTTCTTCCATTTGAAATATCTTTATTAGCTGTTGTAGATATTAAATTAGCCACATAATTGTTGGAAATCATATTAACCCATTTTGAACACGATCCATTTCAAAATGGAATTATTTTTTAATTTTAATTCAATTGAATTATGCATTAAATCAAATAAGTTTTCACACTAAAATTAAACAAATGGCGCAACTGCCCAAATAATTGTCCCATTTAATTTTTAATGAATGCATTCTTCCCAGAAAATAATTACATTAAATAACGAGCTGAAATGTGGCAATCCAAG
>JAQGBT010005012.1:0-15219 GCA_034698585.1 Disparrhopalites patrizii
TAAAATAAAGAGAAATAAAGGAAAACAAAAATAAAGAAAGTAAAATAAAGAGAAATAAAGGAAAACAAAAATAAAGAGAAATAAAGGAAAACAAAAATAAAGAGAAATAAAGGAGAATGAACGAAAATAAAGAGAAATAAAGTCATGCAAGGAGAAATAAAGGAGAATGAACGAAAATAAAGAGAAATAAAGTCATGCAAGGAGAAAAAAAGTAAAATAAAGAGAAATAAGGATTAAGAATGTGATAATAAGAAACGTAGAGCAACGCAGTGAATTAAAGAGAGGAAATGAGAGAAACAAAACGATAACATGAATAAAGAAAGACGAATTGACAGAAGAAGGAAAGAAAATAAACAAAAGAATAAAAATGAAGAGAAAAGAGGAAACGACGCGTTTGAGAACTATAAAGGGAGTGACACATACAAAGGCCTGCCACCAAAGAAAAATAGAATAGCTTACCACAAAGACATAATGTTGTAAGGAGTCCAGCAGAGAAAGAACGTCGCCACGATCATGACTGTCATCTTCAACGTTCGGATCTTGGCACGGCCCAATGCGCCCATACTCGATCGACGGAGTTCCTCCCCTGTTGGATATTTCAAATGTCTTATCATTACAATCATCATGACAAAGAAATATCAAGCCAATGAACGCAACGACCTGGGACAATAACCATCAGCTTCAATGGGAATCGCCTGAGAATGACAAGTATGTGCCTACTCAAGCTTATGGATTGATTTCGACGAAATGCATTGGACTCTTAGATAACTCTTACAATTAGATAAAAGTGAGTATGTAAAGATTTTGAAAATTGATAAAAAATCTTTCTATTTTGTTCAGTTTGGCCTAGTTACGGCGGTTAGCGTAAAGTCCATTTGTTAAACTGGCGAAAAACCGCCATAATTTGACCAAATGCTGTCGGATTGTGTTGGAACGTCTTTGGCTAGACCAACAAAAAAATTCTGTACAAAATTATATTTCATTTTGAGAATTTGTACTCCGTCATCCCTTTGCAATTATGAGTCCGTGAACTTCGTCGTAAACAATGGAAGTATCCATCCATACATTTTTCTCCCCCTTGGCCCTCTATTAAAGTTTACCCATCCAAAAGTGCCATTCAAACTCCTCTGTGAACGATTTTCCTCACACCCACACAATTATTCAAAGCCTTTCCACACTCCAGAATTTAAAGGGTGACTTCCACCATCCAACCACACAAAATGACTTTTGCTGCAATTATATCAAAGCCCGGCCTAGGCATCGTTGCCCCATTTTTTATAAAGAAAGGCATTCCACTCCAATTATTTAGAATGGAGTGATTTTTGGGACAAAAATTTGGGTATTGGAACGGTAAAAGAGGTGATTAGTGACTACCCAACCACGATACGGATATATTTGTACTCATATGTATAACACATAATTACATGTCTTTACGACCAAGTTGAGCAAAAAGTCTCCTCCTATTCAAGGACATGTGATGAGCTTTCCACGACCTTCATTAGAAAGTACACAAGAATATTGGAATATGGGCTTTCATCATCAACAGAGTCATTTCAATCTTGGGCCATGATCAACGAGCCAGGGGAAGGATCATCCAATTTCTCCGTCAGACCTGAGTAGATGCACACACTGGCTTTGACACGTTTATTACTGAATTCAATTTGGAGCTTGTTGCAAGTTCTTCTCTCTCTCTCTCTTTCCCTCTCTCCTTCTCTCTCCTTCCCTCTATCTGTCTCATTCTCTCTCTTTCTCTCTTGCTTTCTCTCGCTTTCTCTCTTGCTTTCTCTCGCTTTCTCTCGCTTTCTCTCTCTTTCTCTCGCTTTCTCTCTTACTTTCTCCCTATCTTTCTCTCTTTCTTTCTTGCTTTCTCTCTCTTTCTCTCTTGATTCCTCTCTTTCTCTCTTGCTTTCTCTCTCTTTCTTTCTTGCTTTCTATCTCTTTCTCTATTGCTTTCTCTCTCTTTCTCTCTTGATTCCTCTCTTTCTCTCTTTCTTTCTTGCTTTCTATCTCTTTCTCTATTGCTTTCTCTCTCTTTCTCTCTCTCCTTCTCTCTTGCTTTCTCACTCTTTCTCTCTTGCTTTCTCTCGCTTTCTCTCTCTCTTTCTTTCTTGCTTTCTCACTCTTTCTCTCTTGCTTTCTCTCGCTTTCTCTCTCTCTTTCTTTCCTGCTTTCTCTCTTCCTCTTTCTCAGTCTCTCTTTCTCTCTTTCTTTCTCTCTCTCTTTCTCTCTCTCTCTTTCCATTCAAATCGCCTACTTCACAAAATACACACGTGCGGTCTGCCGAAAAGAGCCGAAAGCCTTGAATACATTTGCTTATCGCACTTGTGTAAGGAAGTGCAAAGGCCTGAAGTGATATCTCCATTCTTCTGTAAACATTTTCAGCAGGAAGTTTTTAGCAACAGAGCAGATGTTATGTGTGTAAATATTTTCCTAAAAAGCCCATGTCCTTATGGTAGCAACAACACCCATTGTTGCTATGTCCTTGAACTCCGGTAGAGATATTATTATTGCTACATGCAATTATATTTATTTGCTGAAACCAAAATAGAACTTTATGTTATATAAATCCTCCGCCTTTGGTGCTTCAACCTTGCAATAATGCCAAGAGGTCAAATTTGTTTATTTGTACGGCCACGTGATTCTGAAAGACGGTCTGGAGACAGTGGTGGGTGATATCTATTCGAAGAAATTGTTTGGAGTGGTATGAACTCCTTTCGGGTTTTGTGGTAGCACTATTCCAGGGAAAAGATGTACGTAAATGGCCGTGTGGGAAGAAGTAAGAAGAAATGCAGTAGGGGTAGAAGAGGAGAGATAGAATACGGAATAAGGCATCTTTGACTATTTCTAGGGATGGGGATGCTCTTTGTATGTTATGTGACAATATACTCTGATGCAATATTCTCATGGACAATAGCACGCAATTTCTCTTTGGAATTTATAATCAAAGTCTTATTTAAAGGACCAACTTGTGAGGGAAAAGTTTAATTTACCACCTGGAGAAAAATAAATCCTCCTCTAAATACTGTATTAATCTCCTTCATGAGTTATGGACAAAAGTGGCCTTATAGTGGAGGTAAGCTCTACATTAAGTAGAAGGTAGGCTACTTGAGCGGGAAGATTAATTGTTGGAGAATATTTTACATCCCGTTTTTAAGCCTTCCTCCAGCCCCGCTTTTGCTACATGAAAAGTGTCCTTAATTCCAACTTGTTTCTCCTCTCCCAATTAATGCATCAAACAGAGAGTCTTCCCGTGTGAAATACAATAAAGTTGGGCATGAGGAGTGAGTTGCGTCGGAAGGAGAGGAATGGGGACAAAATATTTTTTAATTACTCTCAAACGTAAAGACCTTGGAAGAGGCTTTTTCCAAAGACATTCCTCCATCCACTTGTGACTTATTAATTGCATTATCTCACCTTTCACTCATCCCACCGTACCCAGAATTGCGGCTTTAGCGGGGAATTAGTCACATATGCTCCTCGGATTTGAATGGGGAAGCACTGCAACCCGGGAGTTTGGACATGACAAAGGAATAACGTTCATCAACCCATCTGAATTTCCAAAGGAAAAGCCGGGCCTTTAAACAGGTTTGAGTCCTTGGCAGTTCGTTGCCTTTTTTTGAAGGGCTTCAATATGCGTTAATGAGATTTTAGGGGAAACTTTGGAGTACTTACCAACACGGTTGAGGTTGTTGATCTTGAAGATTTCATAGAGGATACAGCTGTAGCAGCTGATGATCATGGCCAAGGGGAAGCCGTAGAGGAAGATGAAGCCAAAGACGGAATAGGCCAGTTCTGTGGCGGGAGTGGAGAAGAAATTAAATGTCACACATTGCTCAAACCACTGAGCCTTGGGATGCCGTTCCACGTGGAAAATTACGGCCTGGAAAAGTACATGAGATGTTAAATTTGTTAGGAAAAACTTCCAAAAGAAAAATATCCAGGAAAAATATCCAAGATCCAGTCTCCCCCTCTTTTTTTGGTAACGGCTCCTTTTTTGGAAAGAGATTGCTGGGAGACATTTCCGGAGGCTTTTGCTCATGCTTTCAGTCTGGGAGAAAGTTTTACTTTGGTAATGAGTCAGGAGAGGAAATCCAGGTATTAATTCAACCCAATTCCTCCCACGAATGCTCTTGGAACGAAGGGATTATTTCCCAGAAATTATCTGTAGCATTTGGACCAGTAAACCAGGATCTCCCTCTAGGTCAATGTACACATATTATATTATGTATAGGGCATTTCTGGTCCAGGAATAATCACCCAGCAAATATTTTCCCCTTCTATTTGTAGGATTTGTGTCCAGCTCCGTTCCGGAAAAAAATCTAATATTGGTAATAATATTAAGTATTACCTGAGGAAGGCTGCAGAGAGTACTCCCACCCCAAGCGGCATAGAGCATGAATCGACCTCGCCTATTTGCCTCCGGCACGGCAAGAGGCTTTAGAACGGCGAAGTAGCGATCAAGGCTGATGCAGACCAAGAGGAATCCGGAGAGGTAGAGTCCGAATATCCTGAAGAAGGACATCACCCGACATGCCGCGTCTCCTGCCCTCCAGGACACCGTGGATGCCCAGCCGATCTGGGGAAACGGGAATAAGTTAGAATCAGCACAAAGTAATTACTTTTTTTTTCAATTCAATGACTACATCATTTATTTACAATGCCCACAATTTTTTCATTATGTATTATTCCTTTTACATTATGCCTTTTATATTATTTCTTACATAATATTCCTTATATAATATCCATTTTCATCCTCAACTGAGCATGTGATTCTAATGGAAGGACAACGAAATACTCAAACATCCCACACCACTTCCACCATGAATCTTTTACTAATGTTAATGGTTTCTGGCTAGGAATAAAATCTTGCTCAAGACGCTTGTGAAACCACGAAAAACACATTTAGAATAGTTGCAGCAGAGGCACATCACCGTCATATGTATAAATATAATTTTTTATGCAATCATCAATTCCTCCTGGAGGCACTACCTCCAAAATCCCCGTCAATAGCTACCCACCAAATTGTTTCTCATTGTTGTAGGGGTTCGTCGTATGCCAAAGTACAATAGTGGCAAACGAATCCCGTTTCGCAAGTATTCTTTATTCGGCAAGAGACTCCCTTTAAATTAGCCAGTCACAGGCTGCGGGTGTATTTATACGGGAAATCCCCCGAATTTTACACCCACAAAGAAATGACGTAAATTAAAATTCCTTCTACACATTAAAATATACATCAGACGTTCAATTACAAGGAATGTCCTGAAAAAGGAAAACAGTATACCTGATTATTATGCTAAATTCACATATTCCCTACACGATCTTTATTATTCTTTGTGGTTCTTATTACCTTCTTTTGCTTTGTCAGAACCAGACTCACTCTTGTAGTAAAAATTCTAAAAAATAATAGTCTGTCTTCCAGGCATTTCCGCTGGTTATGGAGTAAAGAAGGGACTCCAGCTGTTCTTGGTTGGGCGGTAGACATATGTACATATATACGTATGTATGTCACATGTGCTCCTTCCAGACTAAAGACTTTCCCCTTGACTATACATTCGAGCTATTCAGAGCAGGAGGTAAGGCCTTCCTAATGGCTTCCTGTTTACTTTCCGCTCAACACCTTTGCTGTGTCAACAACCTTTAGAGAGTCCCTTACCAAATTGCTTTGAGCGTGCATCTACAAAGGCTGGCCTGTATGAAGCTGAATATGGAAACTCTGAAATTGTGGCCATTTGTTTCCCGGGCTGACATTTTATAAATTCAACTTTTTGATCCAATATTTCCTTCCTGCATGGTGACTGACATTCCTTTAAAAAATGTTTGGCACTTGCTGGAAAAGGTTGACGTAAATTAGGGCACTACAATATGTACGTCCGTATGTGTACTCAACTGCTGTCCATCAATTTCCGGCACTTTCTCCTTCACACTTGAACGTAGTGAATGCTTTTAGTCCTTCAAAAAAGGACGTTGTCAAAAGGAGAAATGCAACATCTTAAGCTACGGGGGAAGTAAGTACCCTCAATTTTCGGATGACGGATCCTTCAACATGAGCGAGGATGTACATCCTCTGGTAGGTTTCCGATGAATACATAAAAGCCAGGGATTAAAGTGTATCTACATTCACATGTTGTGTGTGCCTCAAATACTAAAGACTTTATCAAAAAGAAAGTAGCTTTTTCCGAAATGATGACACATACATGGAAAGGATAAAATGGACCATATGGCCTTGTAATTCCCCATTCTGCTCACATGTCGGAGAAGACTTTTCAATCTGTACTTTGGATGTCACTGGCATATTCAATTATTCCTCCTGCTCCTTTCCAAATATTCCAAGTACCTGCAGAAACATATATTTGCGTATGTACATGCACCTACCGGATTCAATGTCAGCATCTCAGATTTTGACACCTTGGATTTTTGAACCCATAAAGGGAAAAGAAACTTTGAGGTTGAAAACAGAAGCTTTACCCGGTTCTACATATTGGTGTAGATACCCGGAAATTCATGGGGGAATTTATTTGTATGTGAATTTGAGCTTTATAAAGCCCTGCCTCTTCGCGAGAGGCATAGGAGTTGGTATAGTATTCCCTTTCATTGGTATTCGGAATGGAAATGAAATATTTATTTTCATGAGCCCGTTCCTTTGTCATTTGTGCGGATAGGTCATGTCAGTGCTCCCTTCGTAATATGATGCGAATGAGGATTTTCACAAATGGGAGGGAGTTTTTTTCAAGGCGAATTGAATGAGAGGAAACTTGGAAACGAAATGAAGGAGGAAAGGCAGTGGGGAAAAGAAATGGAAAACGAAATATTGAGTCAGGAGGGGAGAACAAATCGCTGCAGCAAGGATGCAAGAGAGAAAACACGGAAGTAAGAGTGTATGAGGATCAGCAAGAAAGAAATATAATACACATTCCGAGAAAGCAGACGAGAAACGACAAAAAACGAGAAAATGAAGTCAGGAAAAAAGAAACCCGAAGAGAAATAAAAGGAAAAAAGAAAATAAACGAGAAAAGAAACCAAACGAGAAGCGAAACGAAGCGCAAAAAGAAAGTAAACAAGAAAAGAAGCTAAATGCAAAAATAATATTAGACAAAAGAAACTCAGCGAAAACAGAACCAAACAAGAAAAGAAAGCAAATAAGAAGAGAAAGCAAACGAGCAAAATATCAAACGAGCAAAATAGCAAACGAGAAAGCAAGCAAACGAAAAAATGAAGCAAATAAGAAGAGAAACCAAACGAGAAAAGAAAGCAAATACGAAGAGAAAGCAAACGAGTAAAATAGCAAACGAGAAAAGAAAGCAAGCGAGAAAAGAAAGCAAACTAGGAGAGCAAATAAGAAGAGAAAGCAAACGAGGAAAGAAAGCCAACTAGGAAAATAGCAAACGAAAAAAGAAAGAAAACGAGGAAAATAATAAACTAGGAATATAGCAAAAGAGAAACGAAAGGAAATACGAAGAGAAATCAGGGGAATAGAAGTAAAGAAAACAAGAGAAATTACTAAGGAAGGAAAGCAGAGAAAGAAACCAAGGAAGAAAGATAAGAAATATGTAAAAGAGAAAGAAAGTAAAGGAATAGAAAGAGAAAGAAGGGAAATTGATACAGCGAGAAACTAAAGCAGAATAAGAAAGTAAGGAAATCGAAATGTGGAAAAGTGAAAAAGAGAGAGAAAGCAATGACAGAAAAGTTGGAATGCCAAAGAGAAAGCAAGTGAGGAGGAAGCCTGTTGGGACTAAGAATATTTGACATGACGGAATGGTAACGCGATTATTATTGCCACACCGCCACCAATGCAAGGCCATTGCATCAACATAAAAATCCCAAAGAAGATCCGAAGTAGGTCCCAGCACTGAATATAAATGGAAGAAGAAATACAGAGAGTCAAATATGGAAAACTAGATCCTCCTTGCAACCATCCACCAAAAAAAAACTTTGACAGAAAGCACCCCGGCAACAAAATTGTATTGATTTGTCCTAATATAGGTAGATACTACTATGTGTATAGACGTAATTCGTATCTCCCTCAATGCTGGTTCATTCCTTGTACGGAAGGGAAATACAAAAAGAATAAATCTTTTTTTATTTGTTTACATGTTCATGTAAATCATTGCCACGTTGAGGATTTTGGCTGGGATTTCCTTGGTAGACAGTATGCTAATGTAATTTAACCAATTTTCTGAAGTATTCCAATTAGTCTGTGTACACAACTATTTTTTGGTTGTCCTTGGCTTTGTTTATGCAACTCGAGGCAGCTGCAGTGGTTTGTGTACTGAGGATATCATATGGTCCCTTGATTTTTTAATGAATCTTTCCCCGCACAGCAAAAGTTGGAGGTTGTTTTGTATAAAACCAAATTAGTGTTCGATTTGCGACTGTAATTTTTCTATTTCGTCCGTATTGTTTTCGCTGAGAGTGTAGAGAAAGCCAGTTTCAAGATAAGTTTCTTCCTTCATTTTTTTTACGTAATATGTACTTTACGTAACTTCCCAAGTTTTTATAAGAGAGTAAGGTGAAGGATGCGGGGGGATGTCAAGGAATGAAAGAGGATAAGAAGATTAATGGAATTGTACATATGTATATAGATTTCCCGAGGTGTCGCGTTTAATAAGAAGAACGTGCGGCGAGGAAAAAAAATTATGCATTGCCACGAATCGTCAACATAAAAAACTTGAGCATTTCCTTCTGCACTTTTCTCCCATCTCGTACATGCCATAATTTAGTCAGATACGAAAATTTCTTGGAATGAGAAATTTTTGGTCTCTCCGCATACATACATTGTTAGCCTTGTTCCGAAAAGTTTTTGCTTGAGCAAGCAAGAAAGTGGTTGAACGGGGATTGCTTCTGAATTTTTCTCATTCTATAAGCGTGTGTGGGGAGTCGCGGCAGGCAAAAGACCTAGGTTAATGGAATACAATGCCCGTGGTTTTTACGTGCTTTTTCTTTCCGCCTATTGCCATTTGTTATATTTATATTTCTCCTATTTTTCTCGGAATATTTTAAGTTTATTTGCTTCTGTGTTTGTATTTCGTTTTTGCACTTTTTTTGGGTTTGTTCGTTTCTGCGTGGCATATTCTACACTTTCCTTGCTTCTTGTTTTAACTCTGGCGGAATTCTCGAGTATTTCTATTTGTTTTCTTTATTATGCCCTGCACTTTCTTTTTTATTGTCTCTTCTACTTTCGCCAGTTTCTATTTTTCTTTCTATTTTCTCTTTTTTCTTTCTCTTTCTATTGTCTCTTTTTTCTTTCTTTTTTCTCATTTTTTTCTACCTTCTCGTTTTCTTTCTTTCTTCTCATTTTCTTTCTACCTTCTCTTTTTTTTCTATTTTTCTTTCCTTCTTCTGTTTTTTCTTTCCATTTTCTCTTTTTCTGTCTACTTTCTCTTTTTCTTTCTCTTTTTTTTCTTGTTCTTGTCTATTTTTATTTGTACTTTTTATTTTGATTTCTCTTTTCTCGTTTGTCTCTCCTTTGCTTCTACTTTCTATTATTTCTTTTTACTTTCTGTTTTTTCTTTTACCTTCTCTTGTTTGCTTCTACTTTCTATTATTTCTTTTACTTTCACTTTTTTGCTTTTGCGTTTTCTTATTTTGTTTTACTTTCGCTTATTTTCTAGTTTTTCTTTCTACGTTCTCTTTTTCTGTTTATTTTCTTTTTTTCTTTCTACTTTTTCTTTTTCTTTCTACTTTCTCTTTTTCTGTTTATTTTCTTTTTTTCTTTCTACTTTTCTTTTTCTTTCTACTTTCTCTTTTTTCTTTCTACATTCTCTTTTTCTTTCTACTTTCTCTTTTTCTTTCTACTTTCACTTTTTTCTTTCTACATTCTCTTTTTATTTCTACTTTCTCTTTTTCTTTCTACTTTCTCTTTTTTCTTTCTACATTCTCTTTTTATTTCTATTTTCTCTTTTTTATTTCTACATTCTCTTTTTGCTTTCTACTTTCTCTTGTTGCTTTCTACTTTTTTTTTACTTCTTCTTTTTCTTTCTACTTTCTCTTTTTTCTTTCTACTTTGTCTTTTTATTTTCTCTTTTTTCTTTGTACTTTTTCTTTCTCTTTTCTCGTCTGTCTCTCCTTTGCATCTACTTTCTGTTTTTTTCTTTTACTTTCTCGGTTTTGCTTCCACTTTCTGTTATTTTTTTACTTTCACTTTTTTGTTTTTGCGTTTTCTTATTTTGTTCTACTTTCTCTTATTTTCTATTACTTTCTTTTTTTGCGCCTTTACATTTACTTTTTCTCGTTTGCCTTTTACTTCCATATTTATCTCATTATTTCTCATCATCACTAATTTTTCTTCGGCGCCTCTCTTGCATTGCAAATGAATTTCCTTTTTGCAATTTCCTTTCCTGAAGTCCTTTTTTGTGTATTGAAGGACACAGAGGATCTGAGACAGTATGTAATAAACCTTTATGGTTAATTCAAAGCTTTTGATCAACTTTATGTAATCCATGCATGTATTTTTCCTAAGATTCTCTCTCAACCCCTTAGTATGGTGCCGCAAATGCATGGTTCTTTTCCGCAAATAATCAAAGAAATCTCTTTCAGATCCGAAGATTGATGTATTCAGCCAGGAAATTATCCTCGTGCCGCGAAAAACCTTCGGTATAATAATATAGAACGACAAAATTGCACTATCCTTCTTGCACGTGCCCGACCCACTAATTTGGTATCCTTTTTGTAACACATGAAAAAACCAAGAAGAAGATGTATGATTCTTACCTCAAGGGGCATCAAGAGGAAAGCCACGAGGAGGTCGGCAATGGCCAGATGAAGCAAGAAGAGATTCACTCGATTCAACCGAGCTTTCATACGAAATCTGAAAAGAAGATGAGACAAAAATTTTAGAGTACAAAGAGACAGTGAGAAAAGAAGCCAGGACGTTTTTCAACGACGGTTTCTTAAAAAAACATCAATATTTCTCTACATTTGCATATTTCTCTACATTTTTTCTCTCTCCCCATGTGTGTGGGTTTTGTCCAGGAAAGGCTGGGTTTCTTGTGCAAAGGAAGATCTAAAGGAGGAACAAGAAAAGGACTGAATGTTAGATGACATACGATATCTATTTCATGGCAATGGGATCTTTTTGCACTGGTTTTTACCAAAAAAACTCCTGCTGATACATGCTGGGACAACCTATAGAGCGCCATTTTATTTAATTATCTATTTCTCTCCGCAACGAACACATTCGTTATACTTATTTCCATTCCAACCGATCCCTCTGAGCTTTTTTTTTGTCTCGAGAGGCGTATAATATTATTAAGAGAGGCATTTCTCACTAAATCAAATCTCCCTTCCTCCAAAAAAAAATGTCCCCCCATATATTCATTCATGTGTAATAGAATCCCAAGAAAAAAGAGTCAAGAAGAAAACTCGCAGAAAAAAATAATGAGGAAAAAACCCAGCAAAAACGTGGGCGTAAGTGGGTGTAATGTTTGTTGAAGTTCTTGCTAAATTTTTTTTCTTCATAACTTCGGCTGAAATGCGTAACTCAGTGGAATTTCAACGAAATTCAATATGATTGCCATGTTTATCTATATTCAGATTGACAGTATATTTTACTGGAAACTGGATTGATTGAAACGCCGGTGTATTTCATCCATGTTGCCGTTTGTTTTTTCAATGATACTTTTATTTTGACAACTACCCTTCTACGGCTGGAATCGGAGACGATATTTGTATACAAACGATCCTGTCAATGGAGAAATTCCTTCAAGGACTTCATTCATAAGGATTCCATATATATTTCGTAATAACCATAAAAAAAATTGGGATAAAAAAGGTTTTGAAAGCCAAACAGTATTTTTCTAGTATTCCTCCAGAAATTTCCAGTATTTCTCCAGTATTTTCCTTTTCAGAAGATAATCATTGTGGAAACGCACGGGTATTCCACGTTATTTCCTCCCACACTTCCTAAAGCAATTACCATGCCAACGACTTGGCAGTTTTGCCGACGGGGAAAGTCTTAGAAGTGGAAGTATTACTTTCTCCTCATGGAATCCTCATATCCCCGTTTTTCTATGTAAACTCAATGGGACAAAAAGAATGACCTGAATGGTGTTAACTGGAAGCTACCTTTTCAGTGCGCAATTCCTCCGGGTTTTTTTTTCTAGCACAATTCACTCTCTTTTTCATTGCAATCATCCCGACTTCCTTCCAAGGAATGAGAGAGTTCTTGGGTTCTCATTTCCGTTTCGCTTACCCCTTTTCTCTCCTCCTTCCCCGACAGCCTCGTTACATGCAAATTGCACATGAGTATTTTCTGTTTCTCAAAGGAAATGATACTCACACTACAAATTCTGGAAATTTTGTATTCACATACGTTCCAGTCATTTTGGAAACTGGAAACATTTCCCATTTCATCTCTTGTCACATTCTCCAGTTTCTGAAAAGCAAATTTCGATCTATTTACCTTGCAAAGGGAGGATAATACATACAGTATGGGGGATCCTAATGGTGACATAGTCTCAAAACAAATTCATTTTTCTGAACACGTGTCCAGGGGGCTTATTCTCGAAACAATCTTACGACAAATTCAAAGCAATTTCTTATAGACTTGCGACCTACGACCCTTTCGAGAAAAAGCCCCCAGGAGAGTTTTTTTTCTTTTCAACTTCTAATGCACTGACATGTCATTTACAATTCCAGTAGCTTCACTTGGAAATTCACTTTGAACAACTTCAGCAACTTCAAAGTTGTGTACAGCAGGGAAATAAATCAAAATATTTGGATGTTTAAAAACGTTGATTTTCCTGAAGGTGAAAGTTGGGGATTTTAGAGTGACTACGTGTTCACATTATGATTCATATGGATTTTCCTGATACTTATGTACTTGCAAACAATTGTACCAACATACAACGATTCAATACAAAGGTCTCCCCAAAATCAAATGCAAAGTTAAAAATGAATTCTTATACAAACAAAACACAACAATTATTTTTCCACTCAGCCTCAATTATTTCTGGCTGAGTAAATATGAGGTTCCCTTGGCTTTCTATTTGTTATAGGTCCTGCTACAATGCTAAATGCTAGTAGGTAAATAAATTACGTACGTACGAGAAAAACCTTTTGCGTATGTGTCACCTTTTGGAACAGAAAATATATCACCTTTGGGAACATGAGCAAAAATCAACTTGCTCTACTACATATTTTCTAAAAAGTAAAAATATTATTTCAGGTGAGAACAAAACGGCAGTTTATAAAGTACTTCAGTGCTATAAGTTTATTTGTTTTTTTTAGCGTAATTATGTTATTATGCGAAGCACAAAATACGATTTTATTTTGTTTTTGTTATTTAACAAAATTGATACAAAATACAAAAAAAAATTGCAAAAACTTACAGCACTAAAGGTAGTGTGAGATTCATCAAATATGAGTTGGTTCTGGTGAAAACGGTTCTCAGGGGGAAAATTTGAAATTGTCCTCAAGATCAATTGTGCCACATACAAAAAACAGTATATACTTGTCCACAATTTGTGCTTGCAAGGAACGTTTGTCACATTTAGGCGCCCTCACCCAATACAAGCTACATCCAGTGGCATAACTTCCCTTTTATAATGAGAATTCCAATAGTTGCCTTTGATTCGTCATTTTCTCCCCCTATTGTTTCTTTCGGCGGAAATGGGTTTTTTTAATGAAAGAAATTAAATAGAAATCCCCAAAATGGGATTCCCTAGAAATTGAATCAATGAAAGATTTCGTCTTGATCTTCAAGACCAATAATGGGCAAATAAATTCGCAACTTTTCATACAGGATGGACATGTAAAACACCGTTGTTGAGTGCACCAGCTTTTTCACACCACTCCATATTTTTTCTCGTTGTAATTGCTAGACAAAATTTATGTTTTTCAGCTGCTATACTTCTGTCCATTATCTTGCCGTAAGTGTAATGAATTGCCATTTTTAAAGTGATGCCGCTCCTTTATTTTATTTATTGATTTTATTGATGTATTTTATATTGTACACCAACCAACTGACTGTTGGCGGGAGTTCCGTTTTTGCTCGTCCACGCTGTATAGCCTCTCAGTTTGGTAGAAAACAAGATTTGCCAGCTGAATTGATTATTTTTGTTTCATTTTTGTTTTTTTTTCAAAGGAACAAGAGCATACGGAGATTAAACGATTGGAATAGATGAGAATGTTAATGAAACCAGTCAGAAGGCTTCGTAGTTGCTGGGTGTAATCAAATAAATGACTCCCATTATTTTCACTATGTACAAGTGGAGAAAAAGGGAGGGAAAGAGAGAGAGAGAGGGAAAGTGAAAGAGAAATGATCAAAAGTCAAAAACTACCTTGCCCCACATGACTTCCCATTTTTATACTTACTTTCTCCCATTCCCTTCCCCCCCGACAAAGTTCCCTTTATGAACTACCAATTTATTTTCCTCCCCATTTTGGAAGGTTTGTGGAACAGGGCTTGCCCTCTCCCATCAAAGTTCTCATAGCGGCCGTAATCACATTATTGGTCCCAAATAAATGTTACTTTTCCAGCCTTTCACTTGTGATTTATCACCCTCAGAGTTCCTCCCAGTATCACATGCCCCGTATCAAGGAGATAGCCGGGGATGGAGGGGAGTTCAACAACATCAATAGATGTTAATTATACACACATGTACTCCTCCACTTCCCGTGTATCCCTTCCTGGGAGTACAGATTACTTCACTGACTCTCCCATATGATACAGCAAAAGGGAATCTCCCGTATAAATGTCGTGAGTCCTGTTCCGGTGGGATCTTATTCATTATTCATCACATTAATTATTAACTGCAACCGCCCGAACCCGCAAATTGCATAAGGGTCACATTCTGGCGTACCCAGAACTTACAATTACACTAAAAAAGGATTAATTTTAGCATCCTACGCATAATCAAATCTCCCCATTTTTTGAGTCTGCAACAGTGTAATGACGAAATTCACGCAGTATTAACCAAATGAGGGTATTTATGTATAGTGCCTTGACGTAATTATTAGAATTTAAACACTTCTCCCCGCAAGATTGGTGGACTTTTGTAACAAAAGTTCTTCGTCCGTCTGGTCCATTTACTTTACAAGGTTTGACATCCTAATTGGTATTTAAATTCAAATCGGAATTATATTCGTATTTTCCAGTATTTTAATCGAAATTGGTATCCATATTTTTCAGTATTTTAATCGGAATTGGTATCCATATTTTTCAGTATTTTAATCGGAAATGGTATCCATATTTTTCAGTATTTTAATCGGAAATGGTATCCA
>JAQGBT010005013.1:0-15214 GCA_034698585.1 Disparrhopalites patrizii
CCCCAAAATGACCAGTCGGCGTCATTTTGAACGTGACGGTCGCAAAAGGGCCGTCATTTTGAAACTTACAACCCTAATTCACAGCCTTTTAGCCTTATAGTTTCGACATCCATACACACGTTTTCACGACGTAGCAGAAAATTATCGACAGCAAAGAGCTGCTTTTAAAATGGTCAACTTACCTTGAGCGACAAACCTTCCCACAAATATCACATTTTTCTTCCGTTTCAGTATGTCTTTCCATTTTGTGCTTCTTTAAGGATTGGTAAGTTTTGAACTTCTTAGAGCATATATCACACTCGGCATTTCGGACATCGGAATGGCTAACCATGTGAACTTCCAACAGAGTCTTCGAAGTCGTACGGTAGTCACACTGTTCGCAATTAATTAAACCATCTCCCGTGTGAAATTTTTCATGTTCGTGTAACGCTTTTTCGGTCTTGAATTCTTTGCCACAATAGGCACAAATACTCTTGGCAAGATTAAGCTCCGTGTGTTGATGGCGATGATTCTGAAGTGTGCGTATAAATTTATAGCCTTTACCACAAACTGTTAGAAAGTAGAGAATCAAGTAATTACACATGCATATTCTCGTCAAATTTACTTATAAATACCTTTGAAAAATTAATTTTAAATTATCTATACAACAATCATGTAGGTACAAATGATTTTTATTTTTTATTACCTTCGCAAACATGAGGTAAAGAGTCGCTGTGCTTATTTACCATATGTTGCTTCAGGCTGTCCTGTAAGTATGCAGAATGTATACACATTACGATTACACATCTATATTATTTCAGTTTGTTAGTAAGTACACTCAATAATATGTCACCGTCAATAATCATAGTAATCATACGCCATAAAAAATTTAATCTTACTTTGTTTGCCAAAACTGTACCGCAGAGATCACATTGTAATATGCTGTCATTGTGCCGTCTTTTATGAACTTCATACCGTCTACGTGTGGCAAATTGTTCTCCGCAGGTTTGGCATCTGTATGGCGTATTTTGTGAATGAAGGTTTAGGTGATCGTTGTAAGCACGTATGCTTTTATACTCCTTGTGACAAAGACTACACATATATTGGGTGAGATCACTCTGTAATTTGCTCTCACATTTGTGATTTTTTAAGTGGACTTCATAGCGTTTACGCGTATGGAATTTTTCTTCGCAAGTTTTGCATTTGTAAGGTGAATTTTCACAATGAACGTTAAGGTGATCTTTGAAAGAACGCAAACTTTGACACTCCTTGCAACAAACGCTGCAAATAAATCGGATTATTTCTCCTGTAAAACCAAAAGTCATGCTCAAAACGAAAGCATAACATAATTACATAATAAATACCATTAAAGTATTAAGTCAATTCAGGTGTTAGCAGCTTACATTTTTAATTTTTTAAGCCTATAAAATATGTATAGCTCAACACACAATTTTAACATCCAAAATGCTTTTATAAACAAAAGTTGACCCACCATCGTGAACTGTTGGAAGATGAGCTTCGAGATAAACTTCATCCATAAATTTTGCTTTACAGCCATTCACTGTACAAGGGAATTCTGCCTGTCCTTTGTATATCTCCGTTGGTGGCTGTTTGCTTTCTCCTTTGGCACACGAAAGTGCAGACTCTAAGCGTCATTTACCACATTTGTAAGTTATTTGAAACTGAATAGAATTTTAAGCGTTATCCAAAGAGATTCATTTAATATTTACCCAATTGTGACTGCACGGGAGTATTTTTCCCCAGCTGTTCACAGGAAGGATTGAATTTAATGTTGTCGTTGTCTATTTCTTTCATCTTCATCTTTCGAACACGCTCTGTTCTTTCCCTAAGCCTTTTGTTCATGGCTGGTTTTTTTCTAGTAGGCTTGTCAACTAATAGACATTCTTTTTGTATATTGTCCAATCGAATATTCTTCAAACTTACGCTGCAATCCCGAAGATTGTATTGGTGTTTAAACAAAATGTATTCAATGTCCATGTTGGGGTCGTCGTAAGCCCGCTGATGCTCATTATTCCCCATAGTACTGAATCTACCGCCACAAAAGTTTAAGTTGCCACTCGATCCCTCTTCGGAATCAACATTTTCAGTGACAACAGTGCTAAAAACTTCACACTCATCGTCATCAATTGTATCACACTCATCGTCATCAACTGTAGCTGATGACGGTGTTGCAGAGGGTAAATGCAACATCGGATCGGAAAGTGAACTCAAGTTAAGATTCGAATCTTCAGAATCTTTACTCAAGCTAATAAAAATATGCTTGTTGGTTACTGGGGTTAGAGCAGTCGACTTCCATACTGGACATATTTTTCGATTATGTTCCGTACCAAAATCAACCTTTGATGTAACTATTCTTTTTTCTCGTGTTTTCCTGGGCTTATTCCCAATGTTCCCAGTGCACAAAGGTTCGGATTTCACCTCTCCTTCCAGAACGAAATCCTCGTTAGTGTTACGGTAGTTGCTCCTATTACAAACTATACAATCAACATCACATTATTTCTTATTACTCCGTTATTAGAGTTTGGTAGTTTGGTTATCATTTATCATGCTTGCAGAGGGAAAAGGTAACCGAAAATTACAGCATTTATTACAGCATAACATGTAATATGTACTTATGTACCAAGGCAATAAACAGCATATCGTCAGTGAAAAATCAAAACTTGACCATCGCCAGTGAACGTTCATAGGCGAAGTTAGCATCCCAACTTAATAGCATCTCCTTAATACACGAAGTAATTTTTCTGGAGATGATCACATCTGATTTTTCACTCACGATACGGGAATTCATATTCCTTACGAGTAGCAACACGTGCCCGCTGCTCCAGCTGAGCTCGCGAAACATCAGATCCAAAAAAAGCTTCATCTGGTAGAACCACCACCAATTTAGCGAAACAAGCATCCTTCAGAGCCTTGACTTTCGCCTGTATCTCTTTCAGTTGATACAACAACTGATCAATGTTGACAAGGTCAGTCCTGCACTCCGAACAAAAGTACAATTCTTCTGCTTTGTCCATTTCTTCCACCGATACATCCTCTTCGTATAAACCCAGCAAAGTATGCAAAGGAGCATGCAGAATCCCTAAATCCGATGCCAAGGGTTTCCGACATGATTTCAGGTGCCCACAAAGCAGGCAATGTGTGAAATCTTCAATGAACCCCTCCCACCGGTAGACCTGCTCCATGATTTAGCTTGATGTCACTAGTCACTATTAAATACAATCAGATTAAGACTTGAACATCAGTTACATCTTTACATGATTTACATATGATTGTTAAAAATACTACAATGAATGGGTCAGACTTCACATAGCGGTGGCCACCAATGCTACCGCTGCCACCGCGTCTGGGGATTGGGACCTAACCTAACCTAGCAAGAATCATCAATCAACGTGGGTGGCCACCGCTATGTGAAGTCAGACCCAATTAATGTAAAGAAGGTGAAGTATGGAATATTGGGATTGGTTGATTAGTAATTGAGACTTAAATGAAATAGTTTCACTCACCATCATATGATGATCAGTGATCAGAGCTTTATCTACAATCTACAACAATTAGTTTCATTTAAAAGCCAGTTAAAAAACAAGCGTTTCGCTCGTTCTATGACCATTTATTTTATATTTTGTTGCTGTTCACGTTTTCTCCGTACGTGCTTCTCAGTTCTCACTTCTCGTTTATCGGTTTAGCTATCAGTTTGGGTATATAATATGTATATTGTATGTATATTGCCTCACATAAATATGCAGAAGATGACGGTGATTGGGTCATAGGTCAAGTGTTGAAGTATTGGATGACAAATGACAACCAATGTGATTTGATTTAATGCAATTATTGAATTGAAAAAGGTCGCGAAATTTGTGAAAAATAATGAAGACTGATATCTTTCTATTTCGCGCCATTCTTGTTCTGGGTAGAAAAATAAAACAAGGATATCCACATTGTTGAACAACTTTACCTTCTGAGAATTTATTCAAGTCCGGGGCATATTGCGATTGGGGTTTGGATTGGGGGAAGTTTTCATGTTTTACATTTTAGTTTAAAAATTCGATCCAAATAATAGTTTATTTATTTTATTTTCACATTAATACTTATTTTTATAGTTCTATAGATCATTAGATTAGGGATTAAGGATTAACAATTATAAACAGGAAACAAAGGCTAAAATACGGCTTTCTTCACGACAAATGTCTGCAGTAAATAGAATGTGCTTGAATATACTGTAAGTGAAAGTATACCTCCCCAATTATGTTTTTATGTAACATTTCTCCGCAAAGTTCAAAAGGTCAAAATATCTCTTCTGCTTCCCCGCCGAAGGATTTAGGGAGCTTCTGAAGCGAAGGGACAAGCTCCCGAATAGCTGGCACGTACTGAGTGGGGTCGCTGCCGAAAAGTTGGATTTTGTCCACCGTTTTGGAACTCATAATGGCCTTCATCATGGAGAAAAGGATTGTGAATGCCCAAGGAGCTATTATAAAATACCCGCAATAATTGTATAGGTATGTCAGTTGACCTTTTAAGGTCAAAGAGAGAGTATTCCTGCATTACTTTATATGAGTGAACAAAATCTGGATGTTTATACCATTGAAAATGACGGTCTTGTAGAGACTCTCCGGGTGGTAACCCTCGTAATGACGTATCAAGCTTAATAATGCTTCAATAGCTGTAACAAACGATAAACCATCCATGAACATTTTTCGAACCGACAAACACCAAGATCCTTGTTGTTGGAAATGTTTTCATAATTTGTACAAGAATAATTCATTTAATCTACTATGTACATAATAATTGTTGGCATAATACTTGTCTTGTGAGCAATTTGCCAGTAAGAGAATCCAGACATGTTCGTGATGACGGTGACCTGAGAGTGACATTTGGATTCCAGGATTTTGTTATTTTGCCATTTACACTCCTTCATTAAATGCTTCCCTTTCTCAAAAACTTGGTCCATATATCGGACCAATTGGTCCTTTTCTCCGTTAGCACAGGCCTCCCGACAGTTCCACAGACCCCAAGGGAAGAGAATGACTGGACGAGAGTAAAATAATGCACTATTTTGGAATCATTTCGGAATAATTTTGGAATAATTTTGGAATAATTTTGGAATAATTTTGGAATCATTTCGGAATAATTTTGGAATAATTTTGGAATAATTTCGGAATAATTTTGGAATCATTTTGGAATCATTTTGGAATAATTTCGGAATAATTTCGGAATAATTTTGGAATCATTTCGGAATAATTTCGGAATATTTTGAAATTACGAGGTCTTCCATCCTTATCGTGTCCGTAGAATGTGTAGGGAAATCTAGTACTGTAATCACTTGGGAATTTTTCCCACAGCAGCTCATCCATATTATTTTCCCTTCTCCATTCCAATGCCTGTCAAATTGTAAAATTATTTGAATTCTTTGTCACATTTAACAGTTAAATAAATTAAAATATGTTCTTAAATCATATTTCATAATTTATAGTTGTGGGAATTGGTTGAAAGACGATTTCCTTTACTTTACTCAGCATGCTCCGTGCCTTCTCCAGGTCGAAGTCTCGGGCTGTGAATCCGGAAATAAAATGAGTATAAAATATTTTGGTAAGACAACATAATATTATTCGTGATTAGAAATATCTTCAGAGGCATATCCTTTTGTAATACATGCACTGTGATTATTTTAAATGACTTAAAAAATAATATCTAAATAAAAAATCTTGGCACACTCACCAATAAGCCACTGCAGGAGAAACACATCATCCTGGACTTTTTCCTCGTCCAAGTCATCGCGAAACGTGTCTCGGAACTATGTACAAATTTATTTTTCTGCGTTTTTTCCCAAATTCAATAATAAAGTATGTATAAATACATGAAAGGTAATAGTTAAATAATATTTTTTGTAATCACCCTCTCCAGAATATCTTTTTGGTTGTCATCCAGTTCCAATGTTTCCGCCATGAGACCAAATTTTGCACTTTTCCAAAATATACTATGAGTCCAACAATTTAATTACGACGATAATCAGTCGCAGAAAAACAAGAAATGCTATGAAGTTTTCATAGGAGGGAAGGAGAAATTTTTCAAGAAGGACAAGCTCTATCGATTTTTCCCGTAATTAAATTATAAATAATTATAATCCTTTCCTTAATCCTGTTAACAATACTATGTAGCAATATGTGTGCTGGAAGTGTATTGTGCGCTACAAATGTTTTCCAGCACTAATCAAATTAATTCGCCGTCAATGAATATTGACGAGCGAAGCATGATGAGACATATCCAGTTTTGCTTCCCACATAGTGGCTTGCCCTTCTATTGTTCACCTCAGAAACTCACGATATTGGTTCAAATTAGCAATAAACAATGCAAACAGATATGAGAATAAGCCATTTTTATGTTATTTAAAAAGTTAAGTGCTTTGAAGGTCATTTTGTCCAAGTAATTTCTATATTCCTTTTCCTGTAAGGCATTCATGCATGAAACATTTATTGAATAACTTCATACATCGTCAATTTCGTCTCATGTGACATTTGAGCCCAATTAATTAGCTGTAAGAATGGACGAATTATTTTAAAATCTCAAAATTACTTCGACTTTGGTGTAGTCTGACGGATGCGTTCTGTCACAATTACGTAACTCGTCACATTTAAATGATCTATTATGCATGCATGTAATATAATAATAGTGTTTCCACCGAAGGAAATTCCCGTTGACGCATAGACAGTCGTTTCAATTTTCAAGGGGAATAACGAGCCAAAAGATAAGAAATAAGAAATGAAATTCTATTCAAAATGTGAAAAATTTGTACCTGAAAATCAATCATATTGATCATAATAATTGTAAATAATTAATAAATGGATAATTTCTTAATACTTAATAATTGGAGTCGTACTTACTTGAACAAAACGTTTGTCCTCAATAGACCCAATTTAATTCAAAATACCAACGCTTCTTCTTGTTGAACTCGTAATTAAACGGCAGCCTCCTTAGAACTGATTTTTAATAATTGTGTAGCCACTAGCTTACTACTAAAAGGTATTGCAGTGGGATGCAAGTAAATCCTTTTGTATAATTTAATTTTAAATTGTCTTTCCCACGATATTAAACATGAAAGGGAAAATTGTTCTCTTTCAACTCGTCTCCGAATAATCCCAATTTTTGTTAATTACGCACGGCCTTGAGTGAAACCTTTTTGGTTAATTCTCCAATAAAATCCGTAATCCTACAAAATTTTGTGTAATCCACAATACCCTGTAAGAAAAGTGAAGCGAATGATGTCGTGTGTTGAGCTACTAGCAATTAGCACCTGGAAATACGAGTTCGGCAACCGTCGAGGTAGAGGGCGCGGATGGAGATTAACTACTGCAGAATTTGCGCAGTTTTGGCACATCGGATTTTGCGCTGAAATATATCGGGAGAAGGGCGCATGAAAAGAGCGGATATTATAGTAGTAGTAGTATTATAGCAGGATATTATAGTAGTATGCATGTAACTTGCAGGCGAATTTTTGGCACAATTTCGGTCATGAAACAACATTTCTGCGCAAATACTGCGCAAAACATGCCCCAAAAGTGGCTGCCGAAAAAGCGTCGTAATTTGTGGCCAAAACCAAATTCCCATTGCTCGCGCTTAGTTTAATTAGCGTCCTCCTGGTCGACCTGCGGTTGGCCTGTCCATCAAATTAGGAAATTCCAATAAATGCCACTTTACAGGTGCCATTACATATTCCGCACTTGTGTGAGATCTCATGAAGCCCCAAATTTAGATCTTTATAACTTTATTATACTGTGGATATTTTTCAAATTAAGGGAAAAAAGACACGGACAACTTTGGTCGTATATAATCTGTTCCTATAGAGCCAAATACTGAGATACATTGATGTCCTTGATTCCTTAATTGCTTTCATCACCTCACCTGTTCTAGTTGCTACACCTGTGCAATGTTGCCATACGCTGGTTTCCGTGCTTGGGAGAGTTACAATGGAGGCCAAAAGTGAGAGTTTTTCTTCACAAAAACTGGCCACTTCTGCTCACTTGTTGCATGTCATTATCTTCCCCCGTCCTTTTGTTTTTTTTTTACACCTACACCGTGGGTGAATTTTATTTCGTGGGCGCCGAAACGGGAGAGACGCATGTCAGTTCAAGAATAACCCGTGTTGAAGAATAGTTACTTATTCTTCCCGGGACGAAAAAAGGGTCATTTCAACAATGGCTCAATCCCTTCATTGTGAAGCCCAAGTTGGTGCCATCCGTTGGACGAGTATTTGGACGTTTGCCCTCACTTTTTACATTCTGGCAGTCACAATTCATGGTGTTTACATTCCTCCAGAGCCCAAATACAAATGTCCGGGACTGAACCAGATTTGGCCTTGTGTTTGTTTGCAAGGAGGTGATTTCGGATTACGTTTAAGATGTGAAGATGTAAGTTTTTTTTTCAATATCTCTTAAATTTCATTATTATCAGTTACCGTCAAGGTCATCGGTAGTGCTAACCTCTTCATGCACTCTGAGCTTCCGGCTCCAAACGTGTGGACTCCAGATGCTTCAGAATGTCTAAGGGTCAATTTTTCAATATTTTGTTTTCAGGTGTCAATGGCCACATTGGCTGCAGCACTGCAATATTCCATCAAGGAGAAAGTCCCAGTATTAAGTCTGCATTTGTATAAACTGAACACGGAAAAGTTGTATGGAAACATTTTTACTGGCTTGGACGTTCGCAAAATTGTGATTGAAGATTCTCCCTTGCAAAAGATTTTACCCGACGTCTTGTATGAGATCAAAGATGTGCTCACTGTAAGTTAATTGGAGTCAATATTCAATACTTCTGATGTGATTTAGAATTGTAGAAACAAACTGATTGTCATTGTGTTCACAGCAAAATAAAATGTTATTTGATTTTGAACAGGAACTCGAAATTTGGAGAACTCAACTGGACGAATTCCCATATGAAAGCTTGAAGGATTTGAAGGCCCTCGTGAATTTAACTTTGGATTCACATTTCATTACGGATTTGTCCAAGCCGATAATACTACCCAGTGCCAAGAACTTCCGACTATCGAAGGGCAACGTGTCCAGTTTTACTAAAGACACATTTAGTAGACTAAATGGCTTGGACCGTTTGGATTTACACGGGAATCAAATCAGCGGAGTGCCTCGGGATGGATTTAAGGTCTGTGAGCTGACTTATATGTGGATACTTTAAAAATATGTACTGATTTTTACTGATGTGCTGAATTATATTCTTTATTATATCTTTTGTAATGTTGCAGTCCCTAATTAATTGTCGATTTTTGGATTTGTCATACAATCAACTTGCGAAACTGGATCCAGCATATTTTCCACAGTTGTCAAAGCTGACATGGTTTAATGGATCTCATAATCTCATTCCCGAGTTTCCAAGGAGTGCTTTTGCAAGGAACAATTTTTTGGCCGTGCTGCACTTGACGCACAATAAGATACCAAAGTTAGATTCTCAAGCTTTAAAGGGTATGCGATACCTCCGCCGGCTATTTTTGAGTGATAACCAAATTAAAGAGGTACGCAAATAATTGCTGCATTTTAAAAAGTATTCCGACGATTTGCTCATTATATTCAATTTGGGACAAAACTATATAGGGATGTTATGTTTCTCGTTTACGTAGGTTAGCCGGGGTGCATTCACCTCTATCCGGGATAGGATAGGAACTATAGATTTGGCAAGGAACAAGCTGAAGGTGATAGATTACCAAATGTTCCACGAATTGCGTCAACCAGATCTGCTTGATGTTTCGGAGAATGAGATCACGACGGTCAAGGGCGGAGCCTTTCGTGACCTTTCTTACGTACTCATTAATATGAGCCACAATGCTATATCTGTGATAGAGAAGGAAGCATTTGTCAATTGCATTAATATAACTGTCCTGGATATGAGCCACAATCAGATTGAAAACTTTACCCGGGGAGCATTTGATGGATTCACCTACCCCACTGAGTGGCGCCTAGAGTATAATAAAATCCGAAATGCTGGTGACATTCCACTAAAGAATATGACTGGCATAAAGTTTATTAATGTTTCTTACAACGAGCTTCAAGAAATTCCTAAGACGACATTTCCGAAATTATATGAACTTCATACCGTGGATTTCAGTCACAACAATATTTCCAAAATATTTGCGGCGGTTTTTGCAAATCTTTTCAGTATCCGGTATCTAAATTTGAGGTGAGCTAAGGGAATTTAAACTTTTACTTGATTGGAAAATCAGAAAATTGGATGGAAATATTAATGAAATAAACTTTACCTCTACAGTTACAACAACATGCAGGAAATGGGTTCTTTGGGAGCTGTACCAACGCTTTTGGATCTTAACCTTGGCCACAATGCTATCAGAAAAGTCAGTAACTCAGCTTTTACACGACTAGCATCTTTGCGAGAACTCCATTTGACCAATAATCAATTGAAATCCGCTTTCCAGGTAAATACCATTACATTATGTTTTCTCGTAAAGCAGCGTAACCTCATTTTAGTTATTGGTTCGTGTGGATGTGTACTATTATTATCGTGTGGACGTGTGCATTATTATTAATTATAATTATTAATTATTAATTATATGCACATCCATAATATTGAGAAATCCGAACAAAATATTTTCCAGATCCCGCCCAGCTTAAGTGCTTTGGATCTGTCCCAAAATGAAATCAATAGTTTGAGTCGGGCTTGGCCAACAATGAATGCTCTGATACGGCTTGACCTAAGTGGAAACGACCTAGGAGGGAATTTAGAGCGGGGTTCCTTCCAGAATTTGGCGACTTTGCAGTCTGTTAATTTATCCAAAAACAACATCACTGAAGTAAGTTAGTAGCATTGATTTCCTGCTATTCTCTGCTATGTACGTATGCAATGTATCTATGTATGTACATCTGTTAATGGTGGCCATTTTTTTTCATTTTTGTAAATCTATTTATTATTCCAGATTCCACTCGAAGCTTTATCTGACCTTACCACTGTTCAATACATCAATCTAGAATACAACGAAATTACGAACCTTACAAAAATGGCGCTGGGACGACTCCCGGTTGTGTTTGAGTTATTATTGAGTCATAATAATATTTCTGAGGTTGCCCCTAAAGCCTTCGAAGGTTTACTTCAGCTTCTTCATTTGGATTTAAGTTTCAACGTTTTGGAAGAAATCCCTGTTGGAGCATTCGCTGGTCTTGTATCCTTGAGAAAATTGAATTTATCGCATAATAGTTTACAAAGGACCGAAGATGGGGAAACTAGTATCTTTGACCCCAATCTATCTTTGGAGACAATCGATCTTTCCTACAATGACATATCAGAAATTTATTTCAACACTTTTCCAGAGAAGCAGTGGACGCCATATAAGATATACAACGTGAATTTGAGTCATAATAATTTAGTTTATTTGGGGCGCGATATTCTTCGTGGGACTAAGAAGCTCCGGATGCTGGATCTAAGCTTCAACCGGATTATGGAGCTAAAACCAAATATAATTGGAAATCTAACTGCTCTTCAAGTGCTCGACTTGAGCGGTAATGACATTTCCTATTTAGATGCGGAACAGCTAGGACCTCCACCCAATCTTACAGAAATTTATTTGAGAAGAAATGCTTTGCGGAAATTCCCGACAACAGTTTTGGGGAGGGCGCCACTTAAAATTATTGACCTGACAGATAATCGTGTTCGCAACTTCGATCCGGATTACCTACCCAAAATCAGAAATGGAACCCGATTTATTTTTTCTGGCAATACCATAGCATGTGACTGCCGTTTGATTCCGCTGAAAAGATTTTACAACGACTTCCGGCCCACATTGTCTAATTTTACTTCTGATTTTTACAATGACTTGGCCAATTTGAAATGTGGAAGCGATCAACATGTGATGGTATTTAGTGAAGATGAACTAAAATGTGATTACAACGAAGATCCCTTCGCCCCCAGAATCGCCCAAAATTACGACATTGAAATCAGATCTTTCAGTCGGATTGGATCCGAACTTCAAATGAAATGGCGAGTTCGATCAAAAATGGATATTGCTGGTTTCCGAGTAACGGTGAATGATAAAAATGATCAGCAAGTTTTCTCACAAGTTTATTCTTACACGTTACGAGGTGCCAAAATTGCTTTAGCCCCAGGTGCTCACCTTGTTTGCTTAAGTCCAACTTACTCCCGGGTAATGGCGAGCGATAATGCTCCTAAAATTTGTCAAAAAGTTGACACGGAAGAAGCCTCTTACGCTTCGCTTCCACTTGTTTGTGATACTGTAATTCTCATCTCCGTGTTAATGGCCTCATTTGTAACCTTTATGTAACTTCATATTCCATGTATTTTTACTTGTACTCATGCTTTAGTATTATCGCGAGCGATCGGTGTTTTTATTTTTCGTCACATGAGTGGTTTTTTTCACACTTTGTATTATTATTATTACTATTTTCACACCTTTTATACGGGGTATACTTGACTGAAATATGTACCTAGAAATAGACGTGTAGCATATAGTTTACTATGCCAATTGTATGTTTGCCAATAATTACTAATTGTAATCGTGATTAATTTTTAATATGTGTATCTCGCGGGTATTTTGTAATAACAATTTTGTACTTTTCTATACGCCACAACGTTAATAACGCTCAGCTTTGTTTGATAACAAAGAAATAAAACTTTATTTAAATGAATTGGTCTCCAGATGTTTAAAGCATTTACTCATTGCAAAATGTGTATAGCTGGTTTCACCAAACTATTAAGGGTCAAATCAAACGCCTTTGGACGGAAGCACAAGCCTCTTCAATAGGTATGCGCGCGGACGTAGTAGAATTTGACCGGCTACATTATCCAACAATTTGTTAGATTTTTTTTCCCTTACCGTTATGACATGACATAATAAAAATGTGTAATTCGGTAATACTCACCCGATCATTTGTAGGTTGAATCTGCCGGTAATTATTTACTAGCGCCCGGTTGTTGGCGCGAAGCAAATTTCGGAATTGACTCAGCTGCAAATGGGTTTAAAGTGAAAAATTATTCATCGTTAAAAACGCTATTAAAAAGAGTTTTTTTACGATTTTTACTTGATTCTCAGAGAGATAGTTGCATGGAAAAACTTCATTCCATAGGACAACTTCCTCACATCCTGGCGTGGTCAAAGAGCCTTCATACTGTATAACGTGAAAGCGGTCACTGGGGAAAATCCCTGGAAGATATAACCCTTGACCCTGACCACTTTCCCCTTGCCGACGTGTCTGTCTCATGGCTCTTAAAATGGGATTCAATGCCCGGTTGTCCTGATCAGATACCTGTAAAATTTAGTAATTTCCCGATTTGATAAGCCATGAACGATTTTAATAAAATGTGTTTAATATTACTATTATTTTATATTACTTGGAATAAAATCCCAAATACAGCCACGGCCCCTTTCTGGCCGGACGCAACAGCTTCAGTCAGGTTGCGGTAATTACTGTCGTAATGAACAAGATGTGCTTCCAGATCGTAACTGCGTAAACAATATTTAATATTTATTATGACTATACATAATATTAAATCTGCTACACCGGTGTCAGATTCACTGAGTCTCTATGATGATGAATAAAAATGGCAAAATGTCAAGGTCATACAATCTTCCGTTCACGGCATGCTCGGATCCATCTCCATTTCGAGAGCCCCAGTGGAAGTGGACCTGAGAGAAAACGTACTTTCCCCCGCCCAGAAATCTGCCGTAGGTGACGCTGCTGGACGTCAAGTCTCGATTGATTGACGCTTGCACTGCCAAAATTAAAAATACCCCGGATTTCCGGGTGAAATTTGAATTTTAAACAACCACTTATGAAAATTGTTGAAACAGATATAAACGAACCATTTGTTACTCATTAATTGAAGCTCACCTGTATTTCCATTATTATTGAGATAAAAGTCTTGTAAGCGGGAATATTCGCGATTGGCATACAGGTCATCCCTTGGGGCGCGATTGGCGTCATTGTAGGTGAAATTAAGATTTAGTGGCGATTGCTGTGTCCCCGAATTACATTGACCTTCCCAGTGTTCCGGACCACAAGGTTCCCCTTCGTCGTAGCAAAAGCCTGCAATTACGGGGGTTTGTTTTAATTACATACATACAAAGAAAGCGTACAATACACTGTTAATTATTTAATGTCCTGTATTATTATTAAATTTGCTGGGTAATTTAATTTATATAGTTCCAGAGAAACGTAGGTATAATGAATCCTGTGTGGCTTACTTTCCTCTTGAGCTCGGCTTATGGAAATGAATGCTAGGGTGCAGGTACTGAGAATAAAAATGAAGTTTTTCATCTTTAAATTCAATTAAAAATTGTACAAGAAGGTTCTCTTGGTGACTTCAGAGTTGACAGGCACGGTAGTCACGTATAGTCAGTCGTTTTATACTCAATCGGAGGAACTGATGACTAAGGGGAGATTGAGAAATATTTATCCACTTACCGTTTTATTAGTGGTGTCAATTACGTGAAGACTCGAAGGGATGATGGGAGCAGTAAATCAAATTCGTTTCGAACGGAAACAATGGGAGAACAAATATGTCAACTTAATTCACATATAAATTTCCACAATTCCTTGTATTGAAACAAAAATATTTAGGAAATGTCTGCACACCTGTACATGCCACACAGATATTAAGCACGTAAACAAATTCTGATCACGACCGCGGGGTAAAACAATACAAATACTACTAGTGACGCGACGTCGATTGATCTATTTAAGCAAACCAGCGTTATTTATTACATTGAACCAAGCAATAAGCCCCAAAGCTCGCCTGACTACCTCCAAAATTACGCTGGTGAGAGTGACACTATAAACATTCTTGGCTGCGGTTTCAATAAAATATTGAGTAATGGTTGCAGTAAAAATATTATTGTTTAAGTTTTATGCTTTACACATGGCTTTAATCTCACCTTTTGACGCACTTGACTTAAACAAACAGTTTCTTGTTTTAATGTTTTCTATCTTTTTTGCAAAATCCTACATTCGTGCTAGGAGGACCTTTTTCCCTTTTTCCTAGGGGAAAAGTACTGACTGGATGAACATCCGAGGATAAATTATGACCTCAACAGCTGATTGTTTGAGGGAAGACAAGAAAGTTAAGGCAGAGCGGAGAACATTTGAGCTCGCAGGCCTGGTTGAGGTCAGATGGGAGCAGGCCTGTGCGTAATTACAATTACTATATTTTAATTAATAATTAAATTACTTGCAGTAATTAGTAATTGAGTAAT
>JAQGBT010005014.1:0-15203 GCA_034698585.1 Disparrhopalites patrizii
ATTGACAATATTGAAAATTGGTCATCAATATCAATACTATCAATATTCTGAAATCCATCAATATGAACATCCCTAATGTGTATGCATATATATACATACATAAATTTGTGTGTATACATCCATCTCATGAGTCAAGAGCAACAACAACAACAGCAACCACCAAAAACGCTCTCGAGTCAATGGGCACTCTCCTATGAACTGCTAACCTAGAATCTTCCTTCAAAATCCTTCTGCCTTTATGAAACAAGGGGACAAAGGTGACGGGTAAAGTACACCTTGTAAAAATAACACTTGGAGCTCTGAATGTGTATTTATACCCACTGGCTAAGTTTTTTTAATCTCTCTCCGTCTCTCTCTGGCTTTCTCTTTCTCTGTTTCATTCTGTCTCCCTCTTTTTCTCTCTCTTTCACTCTCTCTGTCTCTCTCTTTCTCTCTCTTTCATTCTATCTCTCTCTCTCTCTTTCTAAGAAACACAGCTTTATTTTTACCCCCGATACCCTGATCCACTCCGCAGACAGGTGATACAGGAAGGCGTTATGAACGGACCAAAAAATGTGACAAGATATCACTTGCAACCATTTTAGCCATTTATGACTTTATGTGAGATGAAATTATGGCCATTAAGCCTCCTCCACTCTCTTCTCTCTCCCTTTTACTCACTTTTTTGACTAACAACGTGATAATTGATACAGAGAAGAAAAAACACTTAAAATGGAATGTGCTTTAAATGCGGTTAAACACTGGGAGCATTAGTGGAGCCATATGCGCACAAGTAAAAGTAGATAACAAATGTGTACAGAGAGAGAGAGAGAGCAAAGGTGAGATAAAAGAGGGGGATGGAGAAATAGAAGAAAAAAGGGGAAGGAAGATGATCTTCAACCCCATGGAAAGAGAGCCAAGCGGATGCTATGTAAAGATTTATTATGGAAGAGGAAAGAGGCTTAGAGGAGGTGGATGGTGCTTGATTACAATGCCCACTGCCACCCCTACAGGAGGTGACACATAACCCGTCATAAAATTCCTCAGCCATCCTCATCATCCTCGTGTTTTTTCCTCTCCTTTCTAATACCATAAGATTCTAAGGCTCTTTTATCCCCATCTTGTAAGTAGAAAGGAATGCTTGTTTCTTTCATCGGTGTGCACCCTCCATAAATTAGTAGGCAAGCCTCTCTTCCAATAATAACGGACACATGATTTTTCCTCTTCTTCTTCAACATTCCATCTCCTTCCTATCCTCCTCACCTGCTTCAAGGATTCCTCCTCCATGTATACTAATTAGCTGGGGCTTTTTTTCTGTACAAGCAGCAGGTACAGTACGTTTTTTTAGAAGCAATAACAATAATAATAATAGTAATTGCTACCAGCCACCAAACGTACTACATGAGCAAAAGAGAGTCTCTCCCTCTCCATTTTAAATGTAAATCGGTACTGGGACTTGAGAAATTTCAATGTATGATTTTATTATTAGTAACCATTTTCTCGACAACGGGAGAGACGGCACAGAGGAAGGGAATCAGGACGGACGTATGTATGTACATGTCCAATGTTGAGAATATATAGAAGCCGGAATTATTATCTTCCTCCTTTTTTTTTTTTGTTTTTCTGTCTGTCTGGATGTAAGACAAGTAACGGGGATTTCTGAGCCATCCATCATGTCAACAACTCCTTTTGAGTGGTCTCTTTCCCTCTCTATTTTTCCACACTTTTATTTCCGTCCACCGCAAGAGCTTACAAGTGGCGGGGGAAGACAATGGGGATGGTATTAATAGGGAGCTAATATAAGTCCCTACGGCCTCATTTGCTCCTCTATCCCTTTCATGTCCGGGTAGGAAAAACTCCCGTAGTATTACACCATGTTCCATTTAATTGCTACCTCAATCCCCACCCCCTCCACCCCCCATTTATAACATGGAGAGCTGGAAACATATCCAGGCACATCTGCCTTCACTCTGGACATAACCCTTTTTTGACCGCAGCCAAAAATAAACCCCCATACCTTTCCAGGGGGAAGAATAGACAACGGAAGAATGGTGGGGCATAAAAGCATGGTCCATTTAAACTCCTTTTTTTTAATACACATTCCAGGAAGGCTCACATATACTCTCATCAACATCGGTCAAGGATGTTCTCATTTTCTTGGAACAAAGGAGAGAGAGAGACAAAAAGCCCTGGTGAGGTATCATAATCGGGTGGAATGGACGTTCTTTTGTGCTTACAATGTACATATGTAGCTACATTACTGTACAAATGTATATACATATTTATGCATATATATGCGTGTATAATACAGGAGGAATTTCTCTATCTTGCTGACAGTGAGGGGTGGTGAGTTTTTTTTCCAGGTATAAAAAAAATCTCCAGTTGGGAAAATAAAATACAATGGTAATAATAATAGTAGAGCCACAACTTGACTTTTCTCCCCCTGTACTTACTCTCCATTATGATTTTGGGAAAATATAAGAAGCCACAGGGAAAAAATAAGGGAAAATAATCTTCTACAAAACTTGACCAATGTGAGGAAGATGAGCTCTGTTTGGTGCCTCATATTTCTACATGGATTATTATTAATATTACACGTTGTCGACGGATCCAACTACGAAAAAAACAGGGCAAAGACAGAGAGAGAGAGAAACGAGTGGAAGTAGTACGCCATTGAGTGGCCTCATCATGTTAAGTGTGTATTGAATGGAATAAACTGTAAGTACACAGATAAGTGGTAGCGGTCTGAAATCTTTCTGAAATAATAATTATATAAAAGAATATTTCCCCTTGTGTAGTAAAAAAAAAAAGGTGGAAAACTTATAGACATATTAGAGTTCGGTGCGTGAAGCATGAAGTTTAAAAAGAAAAAAAAAGATGAGAATGTTGAGCAAAAGTATTTTTTTCTTCATCTTCTCAAGTTCATCACATGATACAGGTTGTATCAATAATAATTATATTACTTCCATCTCTGTCAGTGCACTGCATGTTTTTTTTCTCTTAACTGCATTTTTTCTCTAATAGTCCATCCGCATAGCATGAGGGAGTTCCAAATGCTTTATAGTTTTATTTTTCCTTTTTTTCTTGTTGCTGTATTTTGTGTATATATACGTATAGCAAATTAGAAAACTCGGGCAGTATACATAGGTTTAAAAAAAGGGAAAAAAGAGGTGTATGAAGTAAAAAAAATGGAAGGTGCACAAAAACTTACCTGCACAAGCCCGTTGACCTAGGAAGAGGAGCAGTGCTAAGGAGCAACAAGTTATAATGTTTGACTGCATTTTCCCTCCTTTATAACCTAAAGTTTTTTTTCCTTTCCTCACGATGCTACCATTTAGTATATTGTTTACACGATACTCTTGTCTTCCAATATTTTCCCCCCCTCTCAACAAAATTTCCCTTCCGCTCCTCGTAAAATGAAGTGTTTTCAATGTAACAAATCGTGAAGAAATCGTTTATATCCACCACAAAAAAAAATTTCCTAGGGAAAGATCCGACACAAGCACAATTTTTTTAGGAGGGAAACTAAGACAAGTTCCGTTTAATAAAGTTGGGATTTTTTTAGTAAGTTGAATGGAGATTTTTCCAATTTCAAAAAAAAATCTCCTTCCACAATATCTCCCAACGAAAAATCTTGAACAGAAATTGCACAGTAACACCAAAAAAAGGCCGAACAATTAACTGTCATCCAGATCGTCACAATTTTGAAATTTGGATATTTTTAAAAAATTCTGGATGACCACAGACAAAATAGGTGGGATCTCACCATACTATAAAAAGCACTGGCAACACGCTGGAAATATTGGAGAACTTCAAAAAAATAAAATAATATCAAGCGTTATAATGGGGACATGGAGCACTTCTTGTTCCTTCGGATGCTCCTCACAGCAGACGACACGTTCTCCCTTTGGAAATGATAACAGTGAACTAAGTTTAAGATGAAAATTTTAAAGTGTATAAGGAAATGTTTTGTAGGTTTCACAGCCACAGAGTCAAAGAGAGAGAGAGAGAAAGACAAGTGAATGGGGGTGAATCTCACCTCAAGGCATTCAGCAACCAAGCAATTGTTACTTAAAGCCTTCTCTCTTTATTTTTCCCTCTCTCTTCTTATTACCTGCATTCACTACGAGGTATGTGTACTTGTACACACACATCGACTTATGCACCTTCGTATTTCTCCTTACCTCATTCCTTAGAAACATTAAGATGTACTTACTATCTTCGTCAATACTTGTTGTCCCTCTCAAAAGTTAGTGTTGTGTTTACAGAATACCTTTTTTTTGCCTCCTTTTCTTTCACCACTAGGCCTTATACATATACCCACATTGTCATCGGCATGGTATGCACGTTATGGAAAAGGGGAAATGAGTAAATCAAATATGTTCACTCATAACAATCTATATGGTTCAAGCGGTGTGTTTAAGGGCAAAGAAAAAACTTTTACTTTTTTTCCTCGATTTTTTTCCATAGAAAATCCTTAAATAATCAGTTAGAAAGAAAATTGGAGGAAAGACTCGAAAAGAGGCAAGTCTGAATATGCAGGAAGAGAGAGAGAGAGAGAGAGAGAGAGAGAGAGAGAGAGAGAGAGAGAGAGTGAGTGAGTGGAGACAATTAGGAAATGCACGGAGTTACTTTGGCAGGAAAGACGATGGACGTCAACCAATGGATAGAATGAGATGAGGAAGAAAAGAGGAGAGAAACCATAAGGGGATAGACCAAAAATAGAATGTAGGAGAATGGTAGAGGCACAAGAAGATGATATCTACAGGTTAACATACTGTGTGATCGATATTAACAGGGATATGTACGAGACAGCAAAGGAAGAAAGCTTGCAAAAGAAAGAGAGACGCGAAGCCAGGTACGAATAAACCAAAAAAAAGGAAAAAGTGAAGGGGAAGGAGATTAGGGAGGAGAATAAAAGAGCGAGGGAGAAAGAAAAGAAAGAGAGAGAGAGAGGGAGAGAGAGAGGAAAAAGATAGAAAAAGAGACCGCAGAGAGGGAAGACAGACAGGCGAAGGAGTAAGCGAGTTGGGGCAATGGAAGAAAGGGAGGCAGCGGCAGAAATACAGAGAAAGAGGGAGACAAAGGGAGGAGAAAGGGAGAACGATATGAAAACAGATTGCGTAATTGGGAGAGAGTACTAAAAATGAGAAATACAGATACAGAGAACGAGAAAGAGAAAGAGAAAGAGACATGGGCAGGGGAAAGGGAGGAGAAAGGAGGAAAGAGTGAGAGAGAAAGAGAGAGAGAGACAGAAGAGAGGAAAAGACGGCGGCAAAGAAGTACGAGAGTGGTAGAGAGAAAGAGAGAGATGAAAAGAAAGAGGCGAAGAAGCACGAGACTGATAGAGAGAAAGAGAGAGAGGAAAAGAGTGAGGCAGAGAGTGATAGAGAGAGAGAGAGAGAGAGAGAGAGAGAGAGAGAGAGAGCGAAACCGCGAGAGAAGATAGAGAGAGAGAGAAGGAAAGAGAGAGAGAAGAGAAAAGGGAAAAGCTAGAGAAAACGAGAAATGCAGGGTAGAGAGTGAGAGAGAGAGAGAGTTGGTAAAACTATGAAAGATGGAGAGTGTCAAGGAGAGACAAATAAGTCGACCAAAAATTAGGAGGGCAGAGACGGCAAATGTTAGTGGGAAAGAGGCTGAGAGAAACTTATAAGGGAAGTTAAATAGAGGAGACAATAATTACCACATGTGAAGAGATTTATAATTTGTTCCCCCATATCTCTCTCGTCACATTAAACCCATCATAACTTGGGAATTATGACAATGAACACGACATCATCTCATTGCGATCCCACTCTTTTTGTTGCATGAAACATAGCTATACAAAATATGAAATAAAAAGCAGGGGGAAAAAGTGGAATTTATTATTTTATTAACAGATTTGATGTGCCTGCTTTTATGTTTACACTCACATTTTCACCAAAAAACAAAAACGTTTACGAGGAGAAAATCTGACAATGAGCGAAACACACCGGAGGGGGGAAAGAGTACAGTAAATGAGACAGGCCATGTCGTGCAGTAATGAGAGAGAGAGAGAGAGAGAAAAGGAGAGAGAGATTGACAAATGTGTGTAATAGCAATTATTGCACGTGGGTGAGAATCCATTATTTTTTCTCTTTTTCTTCAGAATGTGTGAGGAAGAAGTGGATAGGGAATGGAATTTAAACAATTTTTTGTGATCATTAGGCTCATAAGAATATATTTTGCATGGAATCCTCTATTATGCATGTTATTCTTCTATTATCCATATTATTATTCCCTGTCACTAAAAATATATTAAAGTTAGTCCTAAATGCATATTCACACACGTGTATGAAATAATCCTTTCCCATTGATCGTATTTCTTACCCTCATCGTCATCAGGAGCCAAAGGAATTGTCCATATCACTATCGTCATATGTGTGTATTAGACATTTAAAATAAAAAAATGTTAGCCACAGTGAAAAGTATGTGAAAGTAAATGTGTAGAGATGTATCTGTATACATATAATGTACAGATATATACATATGCATATGTGTTTTAGGAAAGTGGGAGAGAAATTCCACTCTTATTATTGTAATAGGTGATTATTTGACTCTTTCGCAATAATTCCCCTTTCCCATGTATCTGACACGGCCCTCGCTGACTGACTGCACACACTAATATATTTTGGAGGGAGATTTTTTTTTAATGTTCTCCAAATATTTTACACACACACCAATGTGTGGGAAAAGTTTTATTTTAATGGATGTCTATGGTCACAACCTGCTCAATTTCTCACTTGTCTTCCTCATTACTAGATAATCATGTAATCCACCCTCTGTCTATCTAACAGTTCTGTGGATTATGTTTTTTTTTTCAAATAACTTTTTTAACACTTTATTCTCTCTTTGACAAGCATATTGCACAACCCAGATGTAACAGTCACATACTGGCTGGGTTATTTTTTTAAAACAATAATTATTGGTGACACATAATCACCGTTTGACTCCAAAAATCATTCCTCTAACCTCATTCTACCTCCGTTTTTTTCACATGCTCCGCCATCATTTCTTATCATTTACTGAGGTTTTAGCATTTTTTTTAATACAAAATTTGATTGAAATAAGAGAGCTATTTAGGACCTTTGGTTCTTTTTGCCCCCAATATTTCTTTTTGATCCAAGCGGAGCCATGTGACTGCGGTTCAAGCTTTGATGTTGACATACTCCAATATGTGACAATTTGTGCAGATTTGCTTTTCCTCGACGTAACCCCTTCGACCCATTTGCCCACTCCTAAAAGTCCCTAAAAGGTGTCAAGGGGTAATGATTTTTTGCGGTGTAAAATTACAAATTTAAAAAAAAGTATATACATATTTTACATGGGAGGCTGGGAGGCAAAAGAGGAAGAATGGCATTAGTAACTGAAAGTTATCCGCTAATTAGCATTTCCTTTCCGCGAGTCAGAATAAAATAAAGGGTGAAGCTCATTTATGATGAATGACTCGTGGGTGTGTGATGAAGTCCGTAACTTTTACTCATAATTGCCGAGGATTTTGTTTTTTTGTTGTTTTTTTTTTGAAGGAGATTCTCCTTCGTGTTTTTCCACCAAAAATGCTTTTGTTGTTTGCTTTTGAGTTCATTTTCAAGGAAAGGGCAACTCATTTCCTCTATTTCCGGTAAATATTTTTAATGATTTTCACCCTCTAATAATGACTGTCCATCTCCTTGAGGCGACTTGGACGACAGGAGAAAGGGAGACACATGTTGTAAATTACTATTAGGTTGCTAAAGACAGTGAAGGCGGAACTTTTCTTTACCACGCAGGGTCACATTTTAAAAATATCTGTTTATTGAAATCGGAAATTAGACATTATGTCCCTTCAGCTGAAATGTAAATTGTGGCTCGTAAAAATTCTTATTGACTCAGAATTCTATTCGTAATTTATTTTCTGTCCCTTCCTTTTTTTACATTAACTTGTTCCGTGCGGTGAAAAAAAAAAGATTTTGGCTGTGGAGGAAGTCTTTTTTTTTTGTCGGCTTGTCCTTTTAATTACAAAATTGACGTTGCAGATTAAAGTCACCAGGATAAAAAAAAATGCTTCGATGGTTGCACTTGATTTCTCCCCACGTGAAACAATGGAATTGGATTCAGAAAAAATAAATGATGAATACCAAAGATGACAGTGACTGTAGTTGTCATCCATTCCAATTTGAAACCTGGGGAGTTTTTGAAAAATAGGCTACGTGGTAAAGATAACCACCTTGTTTTTTTTGCTCCTTTAAAAAGATAACAACTCATAAGCAGGAGCATATGTCCTCATCATCCATTTGCCATTGTTCCTCCGTTATATTTTAAAAAAATGATTGGGCACTCCGTTATTTCTGGGATACAAAAAAAAAGACTAGTGGGGGTAATTAAAAGTGTAGTTTGCATGCATTGCAATGATTGATAGTAATTATTATTGCAAATGATTGTGATTATTCACATATTTATTCCTTCACCCTCGCATCTTCCTTTTGCTCATCTTCTTCTGCTGGCCCCTGTAGACACATATCCTTGTTACTTCCTCCTCTTCGACAACTCCCTCGTGGTGACCACGAAGCGCGAATAGAATATCCTTATGCATATATGCAAGCACACATTACATACATTAATAATCAAGTGGAGATGAATTTGTTGACGGAGGGATGCCAACATAATGTAGCATAGACATTAGCGTGCCGATTCCCCCTCTTGGCTCTTTTTTCTCTCCTTCTTTATCTCCGTCTCTCTGTCTCTCAGAGTATTTAAAATAAATTTGCATGAAATCAAAAAAGACATTGTGTAACCAAAATAATGATGACGGTAATACAGGAATAAAATATTACCTGCAACCATCATTTCAATCGCAATAAGAAGCCGTTGCGTATAGGTAATAATAATCAAAAGGGTCCTCACTCATCACCATTTACACCCATTCACACATTCTTAATAGCTCAAGGGATGTCAAAGGAATTGAAGAAAGGAAGGAATGCACTGGGAACTGAGAGGGTGAGGGTAATACAGCTATATCAAGAGGTAAGAGAGAGAGAGAGAATGGGAGACAGCTAGGGGCAGAGAGGAATTAATACAAATGGAGACAGCAAGAGAGACAGGGAGATAACTAGACAGTAGAGGCAGAAAGAGAGGAAGCGAGACAGTTACACAAAGAAGAGAAACATTGAGACAACTGTAGGATGGAAGACAGAAAAAGCAGAGAAAATTGGAGACAGCCGTAGAAAGAACTGCCAGAGAGAAGCAGGTCAGTGAGAGAGAAAGAGAGACAGAGAGAGAAAAGGGGAGAGAATTGTAAAGAAAAAAGGCGGTGAGCCCGAGAGAAAGAGGCTTGTAGAGAGATGGCAGCGGCAGAAGCAAGAGACAGCGAAACAGAGAAAGAAACAAGTTCGGAGAGAAATAAGAGAGAGAAAGAGAGGCAGCTAGAGAGAGAGAGAAAAGGTAACAAGAGAGACAGAACGAGACCACTTTTGAGAGAAACAGCGGATGAAAGAGGAAGAAAGAGACTTCTATAGAGCCAAAGGGCATTGAGAAAGAAAGGGAGACTGTCAGAGAAAGATAGCTATTTATAGAATGGATTAGCCAAAGAGAGGAAGTTAGATGTAACAAGACCAGGAGACGATTAGGGAGAGAAATATGACGGCAACTAGACAGAGAAAGGGAGACAACTAGAGAGAGAAGAGGGAGACAACTAGAGAGAGAAGAGGGAGACAACTAGAGAGAAAGGCAAGGAGAAACGAGGAAGAGTGAGAGTGAAAGACAGGGAGACAGCAAGAGAGAGAGAGAGTCAGAGAGATAAAACGGGAGACTTGGTTCGAGAATGGAGACGTCGTTCGAGAGTCGACGAGATAGAAAAGGAGAGAGCGAGAGAAATGGAGAGAAGGGGAAAAGAAGAAGTCAGGGAAGTAATTAGGAAGACCTAAACCCTTTGTACTTGCTCATGTCTCGCCCTTTTACAAGCACATAAAAGTAGTGGTAAGAGTGACACAAGATGAGTCTCATTCACTCTAAAAGTGTACATAGTAGTATACCCATTTCCAAGTGATAATTCACACAAGACATTCTTCGCTCAACACTTGATGACAACCCGAGGAATGAGACGAGGAAGGAGCCACAAAAGGAGGAAGAAGATCATGATGATGAAGGAGGGGGCAGCAGAAAAAAAATAACAGTTTGTGTGCTACGCAAACCGTAAACAAGATGGACTTTGAAGGCATTGCAAGCAGTAGCAGCAACGGTCAGTGGGAACCGCATTCATTATATTATCATATTTGCTTGTCGTGTAATAACAGAACAAGAGATGATGAGAGAGAGAGAGAGAGAGAGAGAGAGAGAGAGAGAGAGAGACAAAAATTGACATGGACAGGTAAACCTTTACATTTTAACACATTATCAAAATACCCTCGATACATCTTTATGCAACCAGTCTCTCAAAAAAAATATACAGTAAAATATGAAAAGAGAGGAAAAGCTGAAACGAGAGAAAAAAAGGGAAATGACACAAAAAATGCTGTATCCCCACTGGGCCACAATTCTACAGGCATTGATCAATGCTTGTGAATAATTGTACATGTATAAGCGATAAAAAATGCAAAGTCATTTATGTGTATACGGACAAATGCTTTTATCGAGGAAATTGGAATCCTCCTACTTTCCCCCATGCCTCCTACTGCCGGCTACTAATGGAAGAGACAAAATAATTGGGGAGAAACAGTGAAGGAAAAACAAGGGTGAACTTTTTTTCCCTCTTGCTGTAGCATTGCAATTTGCAATCATGCTAATAACAACGGACCCAAAATTCCAGGAATCTAATAACAATGTGTGTTCATCCATATATCCATCCTATCATGTCCTGGCGCGTTCCCATGCTCCCGGTGCAGTTACCCTGGAGACAAAAATAACCAAATGTGGGTTCCATCATTACTACAGGGGAATGAGAGAGAGCAAAAAAGAAAGGCCCGAAACATCGGGAGCGTGCGTCAGGGCGATAGGAAGTAATGGATAAATTCAAAGGAGAGAGAGAGACATTGAAAGTATATGTGAAGGGTTGAAGGATTTAATACCGAAACGGTTGAAGTTCGTTTGGAAAAAGCAGGAGAGATGAGAAAGAATTTCGTTCATGAGGTATTCTTAATTTACAGAATAATTTTTTTGAAATGTATTCAAATTTATTCCCTTTAAAGTTTGACCTCTAAAAAAGAAACCCCAGAAAGCGAAGTGAGGGTTTACAGAAGCTTCTAAATGCAGTTATAGAAGTCAAAATAAGCATACGTTTGATCAAGCCCATGAGAAATCAATTTATTAGAAACAAGGATTTAGAACATTAGTTAATTTACATTATGTAACTAACAGTATTATCAAAAATGTTTAGCCAGTTATATAATGTGACCGTTAGGTCAATTGCGTATGTGCGCCAGTGATAATATAATATAAGTTTTTGCCTTTCTAGTTATGAAAAAACCCTTCCTGTCCCGAAAGGACTTGAACCATTTTGGAACTATAACCCTTTCCATGTCCACCTACGGTCAGACAAATCACTGGGTAATACATAACAGATGAGATTACCGAATAAATGGGATTTACCAACATGCCGGGAGACAAATCTGGAGTGAACCATTCAAATCTGGGAAGGTCTGACAATTATAATTTTCCGACAAGATCATTGCAAATAATTTGGCATGACGCATGTGGAATAGGAGCTACAGATTTTTGCGTGGTTGGTACGAAAAAAGTATTGTATGCCAATCTTTCTCTAAGGAGCACCTCTTTCACTGACTAGTACCAATGATTTTCTCATTTTTGTTTTGCTGTAAGGAACAAGAATAATATGAATGCAAAAATAAAACCTCAAAAAAAAAAATTGACCAATATAATCGTCATTTTATGACTACTGCATGCCAATTCAATTGCTTATGCAGAAAAACAAAAGAAAAAAAAGGATTGTAAAGGAAAGAAACACCGTATACAGAAAACCCCTTTTTTTACGAAGTGTTGTTACTGTCATCTGCCATTGTGACTGCCGTTGCTGTTCTTGCATTATTATACTTTGTAATTGCATTGTGTTTATTCATTAGGTACAAGAAGAGACAGAAAAACGCAGTTACAAGAGAGAAAAAAAATGTCAAGTTCAAATTCCCGTGAAATGCAGCAACAGTAGTTTTAGTACTTTTTACCACCAACTTCTCCATGTCATATTAGATTTTATTTAGACTTCAAACAGCTTTTTTTTTAATGCAGAAGTCACTCATAACCAATTTGAGCTCGAAATACATGTTGAGTCAAAGATTATATTGCAGATCTCAACGGTTGAAAATAAAACTTGAAATAAAGAATAAAAACATTCGAGATTTCTTATTCACGTCTGTGCTATTTTTGTCTGTAACCATTCACTCCACGTTTGTCTCTTTCACAGCCTTGCCGTCTTTTTGTATTGTCTCCTTTTTACTCTTACCCTGTAATAAATCATTAGGGATTTGAGGAGCAGTCAGTATTGACAATGGGAGAGTTGAAATAAAACTGCAACGGTGGCATGCAATTGCACCGAGAGAGACAGAGAGAGAGAGAAATAAATCAAAAGGAAGAAGTCTTTCTTTCTTAACTGCCCTCATCTAGTGTCAAGGAGCTTCCTTTTGTGGATGGATAATAATATGGAAGTTGGATGGCACATTTGAGGAGATTTTCTTCAAATAATAAATACTAAATACTGGGATAATAAAAAAAATTTGACGAAGGTTAGGGATTCTTTTTTAATGTGTATGCCTCTCTCCCTCTGTGACAATGCTTCATGAATTACCAGGGAAATCCCCCCATAATATTTGTTTGCTTCGTTTCAAGTAGAGAGTTAAAAGGCGTGTGTGGGGGAGGATTTGTTGTCTCTGCTAGTTGGATCAAACGCACATATTTACAAATGGACAGACATATTTAACCCTTTGCTATCAAGGATCACTATAAGCTTACGTGTATAAAGGGGTTCCCACAAGCGATTGAGGCCTGGCTGGCAGAAGCATCCCACTGTATTGTAGAAAAAAACTGCGCCAAAGAAACATTGCAGAAAAAGTGGAAACACGGCTTTGAGCAAAACTTTATTGCGGATCTAACAACAATTCAGCCAAATCGGTTCATTCGTGTTGCATATTGGTTACACTGATTTATCGGGGGCAAACCCATCCAAGCATTTTTTGCAATGCCGTTTTCAGTTGTACCCATTTTTTTGCCATAAGATGAAAACTAAACCAAATTTCAAATTTAGCAGAATTAAATTTCGGATCTAGAGCTATTGAAAGAGCTTTTATAATTTTTGAAAATATATCTGATGGCTTGACAAATTCAAAATATCTTTTTTAACAATTCCTTAACGACGTCACAAGTTTCACCAGATACAATAAGGAAGACAATTTAATTGTCATCTTCATACTATTGTCATTGAGATCAGTAACTTTTCCGGATTTTGCTGGATTCTTGTGAAAATGTGGATAGCAGCAATTTTGCTTCATTTTTTTTTAGCAAAGGTGGTGAAAGCAGGGATGTCATTACGAATTGGCTAAAATAATCCAGTTAAAAGAAGCTAAACTTTGTATGAAAATTAAAAAAATTCCTCGTGTTCGTTTTGCGATAAAATTCTCCTTAAATGACGCCCTTGTTTAGTTTAGATTTCGTGACAGTGATAGCACAATAATGGGTACAACTGGAAACGGCATGGAGAAATTGGGGTTAGTAGAGGGCTAAGAGTCCTCTACTCGGGTTGTCGGACCTGCCTAAAGGGATAATCACTAACTTTTTAAGCAAGTGGAGGGATTATCCTGAAAAATTTGTGTTAGATCCGCCATAAAACATCGCTTGAAACTCTGATTATTTTATTCAATTTCTTCGAACATATGATCTGCCTGCCACGACCCTGTTTTTGCGGACCCCGTATATGCACATACCTATACAGTTGATATGTATATAGAAGTGAAAATTTGAAGCTTGTGACGTTAAACGACTGCGAAAGAAAGAGAGAGATGCGGTCATCCTCATCAGAGCAGAAAGATTTTTACGATTTCCAACAACCTTTTAGATGGTGATACTGACGAGGGATTAAAATGGCCAGAGGAGGAAGAGGAATTGTGTGGAGGTGTATTGTATTTTTTTTATAGTAATATGGATGCCTCAGAGCCCACGCTCCTTTTTTCCTCCCCATTCCCCTCCCCTCCTTCGTCTTCCTATTCTTGTATTATCCCCGTAATGTGTCTCTCTAATAAAAAAAATATATACAATATCCCTTCTCGGTCCACACGAGCTCATCATCTCGTCATTGAGCCCCTTCATGATGAGCAACATCATGGTCATCCTCCGGATGACGAACGAAGAATTGGGCTTCTCCCGTTACAGCACCATGCACACTTGTCATGAACAGCAAAGGGAAGAAGAGAGCAGATGCCAATCGTCATGATCATGATTATTAGAACAATCACACGAATCATGACAGATTTCTTTTATTGTCAGGTATTTTCCCCCTCAAGACACTTTCCTCATGGAGGTGCGGAAATCAGCAAAAACACGTAGGTTATATTAGGTATATGTATTTTGGTGGAGATTCTCAGAGAAGAATAAAATACGGAGAGCATCTTACGTAACAATGAGAGGGATGAGTTAGATTACTTCCAAGTTGAACATACTATACATATGTATATAATAATTTAATTAGTACCGTGACTTTATAGACAAAAAAAACATCTTCAAGCTGTTTCTATTCCCCCTCCTGGTCTTCTCAGCCAGTTCTTGCCTTCACAAATGTTGGTATAATCCTACTTTTATGATGCCCTACCTTTATCTTTCTCTCTTTTGACGCTTCTTTTTTGCCTGTCCGTGCTTGGGTGAATACCATGATTCGTTATTAGTGGCTCATTTAATCCATGTTTATTTTTGTGTGAGTCTCTCATTTCATTTGGGGGACCACGTGTGCGAAATGCGGTCGGCGGAATCAGATTGTGATTAATTAACAATGTTATGAACATGGATAATGACAGAGTGATCCAGAGGACAAAAGGATGATAGAAAATCTGACCCACAAAATCGGATAATTCTTCCAAAAAAAGAAGAAAAGGATGTTGCATTTGAATTTAGAACAATAGGATTTGAAATGATGACAATATAACTCTCTAAATAATGCCAGTAGTAGAACTGGTATAGCTACCCATGTTAAAGGGGATTAGCGAGGGGATTAAGTCCACGAGAAAAGAGAAAGG
>JAQGBT010005015.1:0-15203 GCA_034698585.1 Disparrhopalites patrizii
CTCTTTCTCTCTCTCTCTCTTTCTCTCTCTCTTTCTCTCTCTCTGTCTCATTTTTCCTCTGTGACTCCAACAGCTGTGAAATTCCTGGAACTTTCCATCCAAGCTCCTGCTTTCTCCCAAGAAATGGAGAATAATTATTTGTTCTTCCAAGTCACTTGTATATGCTTTGAATTACCCCACTAGTGCTTTCACCTAGAAATTCCTCTTCCCTTAATTGGGAGCTTTATATGGGAGGCTGGAGCATTCCGTCACTAAAGCCGCTTCTTAAGGGGAGGAGAAGGATAGAGATGGGAAGGAGGGACAAGATGGGTAGAAAAAAAAAACAATTAATTCCGGCAGAAGCAGCAGTTTCATCGAACTTGGAATCTTTTATAAGTATGTGTACACTACGGGGAAAGGGATTCTCAGGAGATTTCTTCGTAATTACTCCAGCTTCCTTTCCCCCCTTCGCATCATGTACTGATTGAGTGGTAAAGTTTTAAAACACACAAGGGGAAGCAGCTCAACTTTTCCTCCAGTAGTATGTACATGTACACACATTTCTGTCAAGTCTTTACGTCCAAGGATTACACTTGAATTCTTTTTTCCCAGCCTCACATTTCCTCTCTTTTGTTCACGGACGGCGTCTGGCTGGACCGCGACCATAAATGCTCTTCCTATACCTTCAATTTAGAAAGCCAAAAAGAAACAAGCAAGAAGTATTTTTTGAAATAAACCATCTAGCCTGTTCAGTTTCTGCAAGATTTGTTGAAAGAAAGAATGTTATTCTTTTATTTATATTAAAATTGCTGCAAACTACGTAGCTATTTTGTAATTCGTGGTTATTCTTGAGTTTCTGACTACATAATTAGATATTACTAAAATATGCTGTGGTGTAAGCTATTAATGTAGATGCACAATTACAACGCCAATGAACAAAATGTGATCTTACAGAGTAGGCATGAGTTTAACTGTTTAATTATCCATGGACATTATCGGAGTATTTTGGATAGTTTCGTAATTATTTTTGGTTTATTTTGTTGGTTGAACGCTGAAGTCAAAGTGTTGGGTGCAATTTGTTCCTTGCGGTCTGAGGTACAAAATGCATGTAACTTTAAATGAAACAGTTGTCAGGGGCATCGTGAGACAAAAGAATCCGTAGTATAGTGCATACCTATTCATCTAATTGTATGTGCATATTTAATTTGTACTAATATTTATATGTGTAGATATATGTATACCAACATTTGACTCATTCTACGACATTATACGTGCGTGATACACTAAATTCTGTTTCAAAGTTATGGCAAGCCCAGAAAAGGATCAGTGAAAAAGGGCTTTAGGGAGATCTTCCCATATTTTTCTTGTACAAAAGGGCCAAATCAACGTTTCTGCAGCCAGAGTTACTCACGTTACGATTCGGAGTCGTCCCCGCGCTCTTTTAGATGTTGGAGAAAGCACTGACTTTCCCCGGCTCACACCTCCCATGCCAGGGTACAAGGTGGCGCGAATGTTACTCCGGGGAATTTTTTGGGTCTGGAAGGAAACCCAGAAAAAGTCTGGATCCCTGTATTTTGCAAAATAAATATCCCTGCATTTGTCAACATAAAAAACCAGTGGGTTCCTCCTGCCTCCTAATGAGGAAATGCTCTGTAAAATATGGGGACAAGGCCAATTGGATTTAGAGGAGATTCAAAGGTACTTGAGACTTGGCAGGAATGAATTGTCTACTTTTTAATTAGCAGGCGAGGATAGAACAAATGAGGAAAACTTGTCAATTTCAGTTGGAATGTATGATTTTTTTTTGTATCACCAAACACTGGCTATTTAGCAGAGATGGTCAAAATACTTTAGTGCCAAATACTAATTACAAAATACAAATACGCTCGGAGGCTTTAATCACAAATTATCAATTATATTCGGCTGCTCCCCAAGTATTTAATTACAAAATGCAATTGTGTTTCATGTCGAGCACAAAATACGTATGACAAAATATGTCAGTAGCTACTAATGTATTTAAATACGTATTTTAATTACAAAATACAAATAATTGTATTTAAAATACGTGTTTTAATTACAAAATACAAATAATTGTATTTAAAATACGTATTTTAATTACAAAATACAAATAATTGTAATTAAAATACAAATAATTGTATTTAAAATACGTATTTCAAATATGTACATACAGGTATCTCTGCTATTTTGTGACACTTGCAAAGGAATTATTTTCCATTTGCAATGGAAATCCTGCTTCCTGCTTCTTTCATTACACGTTTCAAGTGCTTATGGTATGTTTTAGGAATAATTAAATAAATAAAAATGTACGTATTGTGTCTGTAATTGTGTAATGTAAATATTCCTGAGAAAGCATATTATTTTTTGGATTTACGTAAGTACTTGTTTACGTGGAAAATAAAATAACGCGGGGATAATGGGCAGGTTTATACCAATATAACATTCCGGATTTTTGACGGAGAAAACTTAGCTATAGCTGATCCAAAATCCTGATATCTTGACCTTCCGGATTATTATTTGACGTCTGTCTACCTTTACTATACATAAATAAAAATGTATGAACTGAAGCTCCAATATTTCAATGCGCTTTAGATCACTCAGACAGTATTTGGCAATCCCTAACCTTTTCCGACGTTTTCCTGGAATTTCCATGAAGCTCACTTTCATTAGGACTTTTCTACGGAAATGGTTTTACCTTATCACAAAATAAAGCATGTGTACATACCTTTGTATGGATTTACATGGAGAGACCAATTGTCTGGGGAAAAGATGAATGGGATTGGATAATCGCTGTAAGGGAACTTTCTTGTGTTGTACTGCCAAAGAAAGGAATTCCATTTGCCTGTCAGGATTTTCAAGTTCAGCCACTGGATTTATTTGTCGATTAACCCAACGTTCCATTTTGCTTATAAAAACAGAAGGTTAAGCGGAAGATGAGAAAGCTTATTGTTAGTTCTAGAGGCTGCCAAAATGCTTTTTAAGCTTGTCATTTGAAGACACAAAGCAGCCTCTTCGTTTTAACTTTCATTCCGCTCATTTATGTACAATTTTCATTTTAAAAATGTAGATGTGTGGTATGCACTGCATTTATAACAGGGTGGCACACAAATATTGCCCCCGCTAGGAATAGTCATCCCACATTGTTTGAAAATCATTAAACGCTGGGTTTATACAGCATTTTAATGCGGTTTGAGCCCAACAATTTCCACTTGATTTAGCCCAATAGATTTAAATCTAGTGTATTTGACCGTCAATTTAGGCTTGCCAGTGCATATCATTAGTAAATGAGATATAAGATCCTAAATTAAATAATATATTATGAGCGTAAATAGTATGCTAAATACTATTAATAAAGAATACGCTAAATTATATTAAGCAATATGTGTAAATAGTATGTTTAATAACGAGTAAATGCGACATTTTTGTGGATAAATAATGCGCTAAATAATATGTTCAATAAGATAAAGGTAAAAAACATTAAAAAACCCGAGAGCCTATCAGATAGCATATATAGTATTTATTCCCAGCAATCCTGGTCATGCTAGACTCACAATAAAATTCTTTCCAAATTGATATTCTTGCTTAATTTGTATATAGTGAAAGTGTTGACACATAATAACTTCAATTAAAAAATCGATGGGAGGAAATGGCTTAATATTTGCCTCAAAAAATGATGACAACTTTTACAAAACTTGTATGACTGAAAAATGTTTCGATACATCCACAATTACTTTCACTACCAAAACAATGTGGTTACAACAACGTGAATTATTACAGTCAACTTTCTCTATAACAGCACCTATAACGCAGCAGATTTTGCCCGTTATAGAGAAGTTATAGAAAACATAAATTTCTTATTTAACAATTGGAGAAAGTTTTTAAGGGGAGCATTTTTTGGTGCTCTTATAGAGTGATAACTCTTATAAGGAGGGCCATTATAGGGAGAGTCGACTGTATTTGTTTGCACGGGACCTCCCTTACACCGTCAGCCGGTACCCTACGTAAACGTTCAAGTTGTCAATCATTCCACGGGCAAATTCGGTGAGTTTCCCAAATCAAGGTCCTGCTTTTTCTGCTCGCAAGCAAATTTTCAAGTTGAAACTGAAGGTTTCGTTTTGCTTTGTTCGAGTGAAAGCAATTTTAAGCTGACTTGCAGATAATCTATTTGTGTATTTTTTTAAAAACAATGCGAATGCATTTTGTGACATGGAAAGTTGCAATGCCTTGTCTTTCACATTTCCTGGGTTGTATCTAGAAAGAATGGCAACTTTCTACATCGTTTTCATTCATTTGCTCGGAGACGGCCTCAATTTGGATAATGTACAATGTCTACAGTGATTGGGAATCCCCAGCTTGTATCATCACAAAACCTTTCACCAAACAAAGTTGGGGTCATGTGCATGTGAAATGCAAAACCTAAAACCTGTCAAGTTTGTGCCGATGAATACGTACCAAAGCCTGTCCGTGGGAGTTTGTTTATTGTGGGAAAACCTTTGCAGTCATAACAATATTCCCGGAATTTTGCGGGTTAAGTTATTGGTAATGTTTTCCGCTTGAACTATGGCACTTTGATGTATTGCATTTTTACATTCTTCCCTCTTGTATGTACTTTATTTCTATGCTTTTTGTAATGCTGTTGGATTGAATCCCAAAAATTCTGGGGCTTTTCTTCCCATTTCGAAATATTCGTTTTTTCTAACCTCTTTTCTTATACATTTGTATCTTAGAGTTTTCCATATTTTTCCTTCCCTTTCCACATCTTATCCCTGGTATGCACCGTGATGCTTAGCATATCTATTGTTTCTTCTGACAACCCTAAAAAATCTTTGACGGAATCTTTATAAGGGATGCGCACGAGCTGCAAAGACGCTTTAGCTATCTGAATTCATTTCTAGTTTCAGAAATTAAAGGAGCATCAAGTGATGGCAAGGAAAAAAATAGAAAACCAGAAGACCGGTTAAAAGGTCAAGAGGAGAAACGTAAAGTAAAGAACGGAGACAAAAGAGAAAAGGACAGAAAAAAATGAGAAAATCAAAATAACTAGATGATAAAAGATAAGAAAACAAAAATAGAAAGCAGAAGAATATAAGACAATAAGCAGAAGAATATAAGACAATAAGCAGAAGAATATAAGACAATAAGAAGACAATAGCAAATAAGAAGAAAAGGATAAAATTAGAAGACAAAAGAACAACGGTAGAGAAAAGAGAAAACTACAAGTTAAACGGGAAGAAAGTGGAAACACGAAGAAAACTAAAAAAGAGCAAATATGGAGACAAAACAGAAAAGGACAAGAAGAAAAAGGATAAAAAAGACAAAACAAAACGAGAATAGGGAAAAAGAAAAAAAAATAGGACAGCAAGCAGAGAAAGAAGCAAGAAAAAACAGGACCAGAAAGGAAAAAATGAGTAAACAAGAAAATAAAGGGAAAAAACACAAGAAGTGAAAGTAAAATAGAAAAACCAAGAAGATAAAAAAACAAAAGAAGTGAAAGTAAAATAGAAAAACCAAGAAGATGAAAAAACAAAAGAAGTGAAAGTAAAATAGAAAAACCAAGAGGATGAAAAAACAAAAGAAGTGAAAGCAAAATAGAAAAACCAAGAAGTGAAAGTAAAAAATAAAAACCAAGAAGATAAAAAAGAAAACCCAAGAAGCTAAAACAAAGAAATCACAAGAAGTGAAAGTAAAAAAGAAAAACAAGCAGATAAAAGAAAAATAAGATAAAGGAAAAAGGAAAAATAAGAAAAAAAAGAAAGTACTAGAAAACCAGGGAGGAACAAGAATAAAAAACCATGACAACCTGAGAATACAAAAAAACCATGATAACCGGACAAACCCAGAAAAGCCAGGAGAAACAGAGAAAGCAAGAACAGAAATAGAAACGCGTGAGGTCATGGAGGTTATTCACCAGGAAATTTAAAATTTATGGAAATTACGTGCTTATGAGTAGGAAAGCTCGGAGCCGATCTCATTAGGGATTTTCCTCATTATAGAATTGCATCTGAAATATGTCACCATTTACGCCTTCCACTCATTTCAATAATGACATCCCCCTCTTTGTCTTCCTACCCCGGAAGCGATACTCCACTTGTCTCAATCTGACGACTTAAGCCATGCATTTTCTACTCCATGACCTCGCATGTGTCTGAAAATACAAAAATTCATGATTTTATATTTTACTCCACATTCACTCCACATTCATTCGCAAGCACCTAAACATCAAATACTACCCACGGTCACACTTTGATAATGGGCCACGGCCCATTATCAAAGCTTCGTCTCCCCCTCTAAACCATTAGGTAAAGCTAGGCATCGGTACTTGCCAAACCACACCATGACATCGGAAAGGAGGGAAAACAATACCTTTCAAAACAATTCACAAGGCTTCGTGCATGTGCAATTATTTCATTCGACCCTTGAAAATTGAGCTGGAAGCCGGATACAGGAATTTAATTAAAAAGCAAATATACAGACGTCTTAGGTTGCAGGTATGTATCTTCATATTTAAATTCATACTTACATCAGCCTATTACGCACTTAGGCCTAGTTGTTGATAATTCTCTGTTTGTTAAGGAAAGAGAAAGCCACTGAATGTCAGCAGGGCGTGGTTGTATATGGAAATAGATGGTGGAAAGGTGCAACAAGTGCACATTTTCTCCAAATCTCCTATAGCATTTGCAAATAAATTCATATTGTCTCTTCAGGTGAATTAATACCACCGAATATCCGGTTCGTTAGGACCCGAAAACAAACCGGTGAAATAGTAATTAGCTTATCTCACTCCTTTTAATCTCTACATCTCTTGTATTTGCTAGACATGTTAGATCCGGTAATTTTCCTCTCACAAGTCCCATTTTCGCATGTATTCCCAGACAAACTACAGCTCAACAATTGGGACAAAATGCATTTTAATGACACTTCCGTCACGTCCACGGCCATTCCAATTCCTTCCGTGTGGCAAGGATGGGAAACATATGGCGTGTGAAAGGGGATCTTATGTAAATATATCAATTATATCCATACATACACTCCGGCCTGAGTTTCACTCAAATTCACAAGATTTGTTTACAATGAATCCATCCACACCGTGGCAAAAATCTCTCTCCCCCTACGCAACCAACTGATCGTTGAACCCGCAGGATTCGTCCCATGAAGAGCCGATTCACCGGACTGACAAAAAAAAACGGCCAAAGTCCATGATGAGAGCCCATTCACTCACACTAAGTTATTTCACAGCAAAGTGGGGATAAAGTGTCATAAGCTCACTCGGAAATAGGGGATTTGTAGACCTGCGGAGGTGGGCAAACATTCCCTCGCTTTTCCTAAAAATAACAATTGGAAAAACACAGAATACCAGGAGGAGGGACGGTTTTTTTGGAGCAAAACAAATCCATGGGAAAAATAATTAGCGGAGGGTCAAAATAGACAAGGACACACGAGAATTTCTTGCCATTCTCCGATTTCTTTATGCTAGGATGTACCACGCCAGTAATGGCGTCTCCATAGGCATTTATTGTTAGCGTAACACGTGTGAGGGTGGGGCAATTAATTTGGATTCAGATAAAGACTTGGCCAATTGCTTTATACATGGGCAATTTCCTATGTAGAGGATGTGCCATTCGTGGGCTACGTAGTTAATGACCTTAGAAGCTTTGCCAGAAAGGGGGAGAATTGTAAAGGGGAAAAGATGAGAATGTAAGGGAAATATTAAATATAATAATCGTAAAATAATAATAAAATATAATAATCACATTTTTGCACGCATCTCGCAAGACGGTTATGTGACCTCAAACTCCGTGTTTTGTTACAAATGATTGCGTGTGTGACCACATTTTGTGGGGATCAAGGCTTTGTTTGGGTCACCCAAACTTTTCCCTTTTCCCATGGATTACCATTGAATTGGGAGGAACTCTCTCCCTCAACTCCGTATTTAGGCCCAAGCACTCTCACCGCTCTTTCTTAGTCGGGCTTCAACCGAGCGCGACTGCAGTCAAGTTTTTTTTTCGGAGGCTTCCGCCACGGGGAAACTTTCCCCACTCTTTGATCATCCTCGCACTTTCACCTTGTACTTTCACTCTTATATAATTCTCGTATTCATTTTTTTTCTTTCATTTTTTCATTCCATTTGATCTATTTCTACAAATAATTCCATCACTAGATCACTGTCTGAATTAAAAGGCAATTAATTATTCCCTCCTATTGTCACTGTTGAAAGATTTTTACGTCATTTTTAAATTTTAACGCCATTTCCTGAAAATTGTACCATCCATTGATTCTTCTAAAAATTCATCAATTGAGTCAAGACAAAACTACATCGGGAAGAAACAGAACCAAAAGGGTTGACGTGGACATCAGAAAATTTGGGGGGCAAAACCACGCATTTCCTGCGCTTTAATTCAACAGTAACAGCCACAGATTGGTCTTTTGAGGTAAGCCATGATTCTCTTTTAAATATTAATTTAGGGATTAATTAATAATAATTAATTAATAATTTAAGGGCATTAAGAACATCACATTTTTAACGGGGCTGTATTTATTTCCGAGAATAATTAGTTGCAAAAATATTCTTGAGCTTAGCCTTCATACGTGTCTGCCATGTCTCACATTTCCCCATGTAGGACTCTTATCATATGGCGGCACCATTTCCTAATTCCCTTTTATGACAGATACTACGTCATGTCTTCCGTATAACCGCTTTGTTTCCGCATCCATAAAATATAAGGGAATGCTGGACCATTTTTAGGGTGTTCTTGCGTATGTGTACGTTAATTATAAAGTAGTCTTTTATGTCTGCAAATGTGGCTTAAAGGCATTATAGTAATTACTTCTCATCCCATGGATCATTGTTACTCAAATTTCTCTGGGGCTATTGGCCACACAATGAGATCAAATGAATGGAACAATAATCGTTAAAATCCTTTCCTGGCCTTGTTGCTATGCTACAAAAATAGGGAAGGCATAAAAAAGTTACCATTAACAGCTTATGTTCCAGAAGCTTCCACATTTCTGTTTGATGATCTTTGCTAATTAGATAGAAAATGGCCGTATTTTTTTTTTGCTTTCTCCGCCATAAAAGCAACCGATATTTACCTCAGGCTTCCCTTTACATTTCCCTAGACTTATGAAAGCCTTGTTTAAGTGCGGGAAAATACAGGAAGCTCATATTTTAAGAAAGTAAAAGGGGGGAAAGTCTGAATGACTGACAATTAAGGTTCAGTCTTTCTCCTTCAACTTTCTTTGCCATCCACAGCATCCCTTTGATGAGGGAAGATCTGAGGTGGGGTGAAATTAAGGTAGTTTTTCCATATAAATAGCTGTGCAAAAAAAAAAACGAATTCATATCGTTGAAATTAGGAATTGCTGACGCACAAAATTTACTTCGAATCCACACTTTTTTGGGGTCTTTGACATGATCAAAGTATCTTTTCTGACACTTTTCCCTTCCCTCATAGCCTCAAGGGAGAAAAGTTTCAGTGCTGAAATGTTTTTGTTTTTGCTAAAATGCTTTTGTTCCCAAAACTGCCTCCGCTTCCAGTGCATTTCCTGCTAATTCCCTATTACTATGGGAAATCATATGAATATGGCCACATTTTGATTTCTTCTCCATTGCCAATTTACCCTGAATTTGTCCACTCATAATTGTGCGAAACGTATTCTTAGGAACTTATTCTTGGTTTATAATTCATGGGGAGAAGTGATCTCAAATCTATGCTTTATAATTGGGTTACATCTGGACCGAAGTATTCTGAAATGGCTCCAACTGTTACCCCTGTAAAGGGCAAAATCCTCTTTAAAAGACCATTTGGACGGAGGAGGAATTGGTGGGGGAAGAGGAAGCAAGTTCTGTTGGACAGTAATTAATTGTAGGAGATAAATTACAGCTGTGTTGTGATGTGTGGCTAGAAAGTCATGGTATGTAACCAGGGAGAATTTCGCCACACAGATGTGTTCTTCAAATGCATATGTGGCATTTCACTCTTTGGAGTTGAGCTATAACGTTGGCTTTTAAGAGCAAATATCCCTTGAAGCCCATGTGTTGTTGTGGTAGTGGCGTAACAACTTATTCCATCATCTACGGATTTATTGAGTTAAAAAGCTTCGCTCGTTCTCTTGGACTTTCCCGTGCTTATGTGTTTAATCCTATTATCTACCATTTCCAAACTTATGCATGGCGATTACCACTTCCACAACGTTTTTTTTATGTCCCTGGAACTTTCACTTTGGACTTATTTACTTCTTCAAAGTCTCTTGCTCTCTCCACTTGCATTTTCATTTTCTTTCTGTCTCCAGTGCGTCGTCATCATTTTATCTCTGGTTTCCACCCTCATTTTGTCACTGACGTTTTTTTTTCATTTTCTTCCTATTACTTTGATGTCCACTTTTTGATTCTCTCACTCGCTTATTCCCATCTGTCGTTCTCCCTCTGTTTCCTTATTAGTCTTCTTTTTTTTGCATTTTCTCTTCTTTCTCCTGTTTTGGCCGTTGTATCTTCTTTGACTTTTAATTATTTTTTTTCTTGTTCCTTCTTTAGTATTTTAACTGACTTTCTTTCTCATTTCGTTGTACTCGTTTTTGCATTTCCTTTTGTTCTTTCGATATGTTTGGTGATTCTCTCATTTGTACTTTCTCACGCTTTCTCTTCACGCTTTGTTGTTTTACTCTCTACTGCATTTACTCGCGATGTCTTCTATTAATGTCCACTTTGTTTTCTGTCATTTCTTCTCTCTATTTTTGTTGTTTTCTTATTTGTACTTTCTCTCGTTCTCTTCAGTCCAACTGTTGTACTCTTTTTTATATTTGCTAACGCTTTCTCTTTTTTCGTCGTTGTTGATTTTATGCTTTCTTTTGGGTTCTATTTACTTTTGTGTTCTCTTTTGCATTTTACTTTTGGGGCCTATCTAGTTTGTTTTCTCTTTTTTTTCTTTTGGGTCCTATCTGTTTTGTTTTCTCTTTTGTATTTTCTTTTGCGTTTTCTCTATTTTTGTTTTCTTTCGTATTTTCTCTTGCTTCTCCCTATATTTGCTTTCGATTTCGTATTTTCTTTTGGATTCTATCTACATTACTTTCTCTTTTGTATTTTCGTTTGCATTCTCTCTATTTCATTCCTCTTTTGTATTTTCTTTAAATTTCTCTCCATTTTGTTATTGTCTCTCCTATTGTTCTCTCGCAGTAATTGTTGTACCGTCTTATCCATAATGTCTTCATATCCCTCCTGTCATGAATTGTACCTTGTATTTTTTCTGAGTTTGTCTGTTCACCAAACTTCTTATCCCCTCCATTCATTGATCTTCTCTGGGCTTTCTCCAGAAAAAAAAAGATTACCCTGTTCACCCTTCTCTTTTTCTTCAAATCCCTCTCACTCCACTTGAAAAACTATCCTGCTCATCCGCTCCTCTGAGCATTTTTGTGGCCCCGGGAATAAAAAGCGACTGTCTTCCCGCGATGTGGATTATACCTTAATCCTCCCTGAAAAGTTCGTCATAGAGCTAATGGATGAGCACAGACTTTGGGTAAAAATGGCACGTTTCATCCCTTGGCAACTGCTCCTGGCTGAGCCAAACTTTTTAAAGAAGCATCAATGAGCTTGACTGTAACAGCGGTTTCCTTCTACCTTCTAATGGATTGAGGCTGTATTAGGTGGATAACTAGCTCCTGGATTAGTAATTAATGTAACGCCCATAGCTCTTTTCTTTGCATTTTGCCCATTCATTTACCATTCAATTTTTTTCTGAGAGTTTTTTTTCCTGGGCTAAGAATTTGCGGAATTTCTATTTGATACAAATTGATGTAATTAGCGAGTAACTCCGGATAGATATGTATGTGCATACGGATTCTTGTTCTCGCATTGCTCTGTTATCCAATATTTTTTCATTCTTGCACTCATTCATGCATCATGTCTTGTGCCAATTTGGGACGAAAATTACCAGACATTCCAGAAAGTAAACACAAGGATTATTTCCCTTTGAAGAATTATTTTATCCACTTTGCTACAGCTTGAACATTGACCTCTAATTGTCATTTATTTCCTCACCATTACGTAATTTTAGCTGTATTAGCACAGCCTAATCTTGCCTCATTAATTTTCTGGGGGAAAAAGAAGGAAGTATGAGGAAATGGAGAGGGAAACCGACCAACAAATGGGATATTGAGAAAGGTTTGCCGAAAAAGCCGGAGGCCTAGACGGAAAAAAAGCCTACTGGAATTATCCGCATTTCCTTCAAGGAAGCCTTTCAAGGTGAAAGAAGGTGACCGAAAATCATCAAATCCTCTTTTCCCAAAGAAAGTTGTGGTTGATACGGAAAAAAATGTCTCAGACTCAAGTCCATATTAAATCCTTGGCTTGGTCCTGCTCCTTTGAGTTTTAAACCAAGACTTTCACTTTTCCCTTTCAGTGACTTTAAGGGGGAAACAAAATAAATTTTTGGAGAGTATATTGAAGTGGAAGTATCCCCACATGGATTTCCAGACTTATCCATTCCGTCACCTCCTTCCCTCATACACTCCCTTACTCACAATCTGTGTCAGTGTGTCTACTTTCCCCAAGATACTTTTTTTTTATTATCTCGTTTAGTCGGGAAAAAACAAGTTACTTTCCCTCTTTCATTGACTGGTCTTACTTCTCCGAAGTATATATCCTCCATCCACAATTTCTTATCCTTTCTTTCATGCCTCACTTGATTTTCCAGGGGATAAACAATCCTCCTTTCCATAGGCTTTCACCCGAGACATTACCCTTGACTTGATCGACACTGGCGGATTTAATAGAGGTAATGCTTTCATATTGAGGAGCAACCTCCCTACGCACATACACCTGAGTGATAACGACGGGATATGTCGCCATTGATCAATCTGATGAAACATTTCGCTTCTTCCCCGTCCCTATAAACCTTCAGTCTCCTACGAGGGCGTGATGTGTGATTTTTAATTAGGAATTGGACTGGATAGGATTCTCAAATAATTTTTTTTATTTAGTATTCATTCTTGCTCCCTCGGGTATATTTACCCACGGAGCGACAACACCCACATTACATAAGATGGTAATGACTTCCCCTAATTATAACATTTCATCAGCATTGGGTTGGACTTGTGTATAGGTATATGCGGAGCGACTTCACAGCACGTCTTGCCTCGTCAGATGCTCAAGAGAAAGTGCTTTGTCAAATAAATTTCATGATTATCGCGCTCCACAGGTCTCCTCTGACTGGGAGGGGGAGAGTGGATTTTGTTGGTACTTTATTTTCGTGTTTTTTTTGGCAACAAAAACTACACTCACATGTCTGAAGGCTTAGACTTCTCACGTCATTACGAACACTATTTTCTGCTCGTTTGTTCAATTAGAAAAACAAGTTAGTCCTTTATGAACAGATAAAGTCTCCAGGACCATTTTTATTCCAGCAATTCGTCACCAACTGTTTCTCTCTCCTCTCTCTCCCCTCTTTTTTCTATTCTCTCTCTCTTTTTCCGTTGTATTTTTTCCTGTTCGTTCTCAATCTGTTTTCTTTTCCACTTTCTTTCCGACTTTGTCACGCTTGAACTTTCTCCCGATCCTCTCACTTTTCTCTCGGTTTTTCTTCCTTTGTCTCTATTTTTCGCTGTCTACATCTCCCACTCTCTTTGTTTTCTCTCTCTTCTTCTCATTCCCTGATTATCCCTTTTCATCTCGTGGACTCAAAGCATCTCCCTTGCTTTCTCTCTAACTCATCTGTCCTTTGCTGTCTCTCTAACTCCTCTATCTCTCTTGCTGTCTCTCTAACTCCTCTATCTCTCTTGCTGTCTCTCTAACTCCTCTCCCTCTCGTTTGCTGTCTCTCTAGCTCCTCTATCTTTTGCTGTCTCTCTAACTTCTCTCTCTTTTGATGTCTCTAAAACTCCTCTCTCTCTTGCTGTCTCTAAAACTCATCTCTCTCTCTCTTTTGCTGTCTCGAAAACTCCTCTCTCTCTCTTGCTGTCTTTCTAACTCCTCTCTCTCTCTCTTTTGCTGTTTCTGCATTAGATTACTTCTTGTTTTTCTCATCCTTTTGTTTTACCACTGTTTTCTCTCAAGCTTTCTCCATGTTTCCCTTTTTTTCGTTAATCTCCTCGCATCTTCCTGAGGTGCTTTGAAAGTTAGAAGCGTTGGAAGTTGGTTGGGTGGAAAAATTCTAAGAAGTTGCGTCATATCTGGTGATTATTGAAAATATGCTCAGTGATGTATTTTACATAGTTTTAGAAAGAATACTTCCACTAGACCTGCCATTTGACTAATAAATTCTGGTGAAAGAGTAGAAAATGTCAGATCTTCGGCGCTGACAACAGCCTTTGATAGAGTGAATTTTCCCCTGACACTGACATGCCCCGTCCATTTACGCAGTAGTATATTTAGCCATGAAAAGTAAATTTTTTATTGAAAGAGTTTGCAATCATAATGTGGTGGCTGATTTCATCTCACCCACACGGACCTCTGGGGCACGGTAGGGTTTCCGCACTTGTGTGAGTTAAAATCTTTTGATTTTCAATTATGAAAGGTTTCCCCCTCCTCCTCCACCTTTCTCCCTCTCTTTCTCTCACATTCTCCCTCCTCTCCCTCTCCACGCCTTGCCAGGGTGAGCGATCCCTGGAGTGATCTTCATGACTCGTCAGATGATGTGACCTAGTAATTATGGGTGATTGGTCGGTTCAATTCTATCAGCCCCGACATTCATCCCTCTTCACCCTCTTCAAAAGACAAACTTTCTTTCTCCTTTTTCTCACAACTTCCAGACTCCTCAGAACTTGAGCCTATTTTGTGGTTCACATCAAGTGTTAGACTTGACAGGAGAGAGACGGAGAAAAGGGGTTAAAAAATAACCGCAGACAGACATTTTCTTTCAGGGAAAATAATATTGAATCTGAATTTCGTGTTCATTCACCAAATACTAAAAAAATAAAAAAATTAATTAGTAGCAATTCCTCTGACTTTTACGAGGAATTCAACAAGTCAAATGGGTGTTGGCAGAATCATTACGCTCAAGCGGTTTTTCATTAACATCACATCTTTAATCACTTTGTCCAATTCCGTCGGCGCGTGTGAACTGGGAGACAAAGAAAAAAGAACCAAAGTGAAGGAGAGAGAGAATCTAAAAGAGCGAGCGAGAGAGAAAGAGAAAGAGTAAAAGAGAGAGCGAGAGAGAGCGAGAGAGAGCGAGAGAGAGCGAGAGAGAGCGAGAGAGAGCGAGAGAGAGCGAGAGA
>JAQGBT010005016.1:0-15203 GCA_034698585.1 Disparrhopalites patrizii
GGAGAGTAAAGTAATCATGGGAAAGGTTTCGGAACAAGTAAAGCGTAAAAAAACAAAAATAGGCAAGGGAAATGTGTGGAGAAATTGTGGAGAAATTCCCTTGGAAAATCTTGAGGAGACAATAGCAAGGACAAAAAAAATTGGGGGAAATATCCCCAGGACAAAATCTGTAAATATTGATATCCTGAATAGGACAAGGAAAAGACTTTCCCTTGAAAGAAGGCAAACCAAGGCGCCACTTCCCTCTATTTCCCTCTTCCCTCCAGGCCCTTCTATTATCCCTCCCCGCCTTCCCATTCATATTTCCTCCCATGCACTCCACCCCAACTTTCACTCCCGACTTGATCTAAAAATAATAACAAGGGAAAAATGAGTATATCTAGACCTTTCCCTGGGAAAACATGGAACCACTTCCATTTTGTGAAGATAAAAAATTATAATAATAAAAAAGGAATATACTCGCAAGAAGAAGGAAGTGCAAGAGAGAGCACGGGAGATGAGGCTTGGCGGAGAAAGTGAACTGAGAGATTAAGGAGCGGCTCCAATTTAGAAAAGATGATGTGAATATTATTACTATTATTGCACATTTTCTCCCTGAAAAAAAAACATTTTACAAGAGAGAAAGCACAGGGAAAGGAAAGCAAAAAATCAACGAACATTTTTTATCTGTTTTCTCCTCTGAAAAAATCAATATTTATTCTCTTTGCACTTGAAGTCTTTGAATTATTACAAAATTTTCCCGCTTTTGAATCGCTTCAAAAATTTCTCTCTTTTGAAATGTCCGGAAAATGTTTATTACTTCCATTTGTTTCACTTGAAACTTTTGCACATTGACAATCTTTCGCCCTTTTGAACACAAAACATTATTCATCCATTCGTGCCTGTGATTAAGACTGGGAAAAGAGAAAGGCCGGAGAAAGTAAAGGGAAAAAATCGTCCGGCTCAACTTTTCTGGGGAAAAAAGGAAAAAAAACATTCATTTCAGGCTGTTGTCACAAACATTTCTGCTTTTCTCCAGCTACATCCGTTTTTTCCAGTTCCAGACCTTGCACTTTTACCCGTGTTATCCCCTTTTCGGGTTCCTGGAACATGAGTTAAAAAAGCGCAGTAGACCGTGGGGAAAAAAAGGATGCAGCTCACAGTTGAATTATTATTGCTCATTAAATACTTTCCCCTTTTTTTCCTTCGCGTGTCTTGCATGTGGAGGGAGCGATGGGTAAAATATTTCTTGGAGGGAGAAAGCAGATGGGGAAAGCAACGAATGTTTTCCCTAGAAAAAGAAAACAAAAAAAATTCTCTAGGAAAAGAAAGCGAAAATGAGAATCTTCTCCGTTTATGTACTGGGCGCTTTTTTTACCTTTCGAAGCGGATATCGTCCATATCCGTGCACAATTTTACCCTGTTTTCTCTTTTACTTAATTACGTTTTTTGTACTTTCTCCTTTCCAAGATTTATCCGGGTTCAGGTGAGCTCTTTTGCTGTTTGGAATAATTGTTGCTTTTTGCTTTTGGGGATATTTTGGAATAATTGTTGCGTTAATACGCTTTATTTTCTGCTGTTTAGTTTCCTGAGAAACTCCTCTAATTGTTGATATTCCATTTGTTCTCACTTTCAATTCTGTGCTTTCACTTTGTTTTGTTCTTTTTGACAACAATTTATTCCCTTGTCCTCTCGCCCCGATGAAAGAGTGATGGATGAGGAAATGCTTTGATTTATCCATCCCGAAATATGGAATTCCAAAAAATTGATTTCTTCCCCCAAAAAGAATCTCGGGGGCTTAATCCCTGACATGTGTAATTAATCCTGGAGCAAATTCTGTGAGTGTAAATCTAATCCCGGATGAAATGGGGAGGAAATATAAAGGGAGGATTACGTGAGAGCAAGTCATTTCCTGGACTCACACGCATTCGTTTGTATGGCGGATACATAAGGGAAAGATGGGAGCTTCTATACTACAAAGGGACGGTGGGTTTTTTGCACTTTCACTCTGACGTCTCTTTCCGGGAAAGACGTCGTAAATGCTATTAGTAAGATGGAAGGGACAGATCCCAGGCTGTTTCACTTCCGTTCTCTTAGATGACCAAAGCCCCTTGGAAATCCTTTTGACGTCCCCCGAAAAATTGTCTCTTCCTCCAAACTTCGTTTATTCCTTCCCTTTTCTGTTAGTTTGGTAAATGCATTATAGGCACAAAGAGAAAGCGCAGAGGACAACATATTTGGGTTTTCCCGGTATGTACTTTCTAATCATTTTAGTTTGTTTCCATTTGCTTTTACTTAGACTTTCACTTTTGTATTCTCACGTTTCACATCTTACTCAACGGAAATGAACGAGATCGGAATCAGGGACAGAGTAAATAAACGAAAATCTTTGCTAAAAATGTTGATCACCAAAATGACCAGTTTAAATTCTGGAAATAATCGCGGCTCAAAAAATTGCGAGTCAATTTTAATTTCTGTAAAAAATAAACCTATGAGGAAAACAATTTCTGTAAATAGCTTTATAGCTTATGCAAATTCTGTCTTTCCATTAAAATCCCAGATCAAAAACGCGCGAGAATTAAGAACTTAAAGCGTGATAACAACGCTAAGCGATTTAGATTTCACCAGTCGATGTAGTAAAAAAATTGCGATATATACATTTGAATAAATATTAAAGCCGCGGGAATCTAAATTTAAACAATTATTAAAATGATACAGTGTGGAAATTTGAATGTTTTCAAACATTTAACTGAAAACAAGCGGCAATTTCATTACCAATGAGCGTTTAAATTAAAAACGCGCCAATCATTAATTTAATCATAAAACAACATTTAAATGAAAAAGCGAGGCCATGTCAAAATAAACAAACTTTTAAATGAAACTGCATACCAATTTCCATATAAATACATAAACGTTTAAATGAAAAAGCGAGGAGTTTGAATGTTCACAAACATTCAAATGAAGCACAAGCGCCGCAATTTTAATGTATGTACATAAGCATTTAATTGAAAACTCGCCGTCACTTAAATGTGCAAATCGTTTAAGTAAAGCGCAGTAATTTAAATCTAAAAATGCGCTTCAATCAAAAGGCGCGGAAATTTAAATGCAAACAAGCGCTAAAATGAAAATGCGCGAAAATTTACATGCGAACAAGTTCTCAAATGAAAATGCGCGGGAATTACTAACATGTGAACAAGCGCTTAAAAATGAAATCGTTTAAGTTAAGCACAGTAATTTAAATCTAAAAAAGCGCTTTAATCAAAATGAGCGGAAATTTAAATGCAAACAAGCGCTGAATTGAAAATGCGCGGGAATTTACATGTGGACAAGCTCTTAAATGAAAATGCGCGAAAATTTAAAGGTGAACAAGCTCCTAAATAAAAATGCGCGAAAATTTGAAAGTGAGCAAGCACTTAAAGGAAAGTACGCGGAAATTTACATGTGGACAAGTTCTTAAATGAAAATGCGCGAAAATTTGAAAATGAGCAAGATAAAAATGGCGCCATTATTTTAAGCACCACTAAAATTATGCATGAATAATAAATAATACTCCCCAGAACATAACAACAACACAACAAGAAGTCACACAGATTATAACAAAAAGAGAATAACAATAAGTATGTTTTCAAGAATAAACACCTGCGGGAAATTTGATTTCTTCTTTGATTTATTATTATGATAGGTAGAGGGAAATAAATGGGAGATAAATGGGAATGTAATTAAAGTTTTTGTGGGGATTCTAATTGTTGGTGTTTGTATTGTTCTTAGGGGATTGTTGCCCCCGGAGGAGCGGAGCGTTTCCGTCGACTGTCGCAGCTGTCGAAGGGCGGGTACGGCGTGGGCGGGGGATTCAACCCGAGGTATCTCTCAAGGGGAGGGACATCCCGCCATCCCCATTCCTACTCTTTGCAGTGAGACTTAAGCACAAGTGCCTTCCAAAATTCTCTTCTCTTCTTCTCTGTCTCTATTTCCTCTTTCTTCCGTACTTAATACATCTACTATATGTATATTTCCCTCTTTTTCAAGTCTCTCTTTCCCCATGTCATCACTCAACTCATCATGTGCTGTATGCATTATGCATCCATAAAATTCATCCAATGGCACTTGGCACACATTCTCCCCTAAATTTCCTATTCATTCCCCCAAGGCTTTTCATACTAATTTGGCGGGCTTTCCCATGCTCCGGAGACATTTTTCGGAGCCATAAACTGTGGATTTCCCCGCAAATTATCCTCCCTTGACTTCCATTTACAAAATGGGCTTTCCTACGAAATTCGCACGTTCCTGTGCCATTTCCAGGGATTTGTGATCATTCTGCTGGAGAATGATTGGGCTTTTTAGAAGGAAGAATTCCGAATTAAGACTCCGTTTCCATGGGGACGACCATCTTCTATTCGGGATCCGCCACAAAGCGGGCATTTGCAGGAAGAAACATCAGTAAATCTCAATTTCGGTGGAATTGTGGCGATTTTAGTTAGCGATAGAACTATTGAATGTTAGTTTAAAGGCTTTTGTGCGGAACTGCCCCAAAACTAAAACTAACGGAGTCAACTTTTGAACAGCAGAATATAACACGTGTACAAGTTTTGCTCAACAAAATACAAACTTTTGCCAATCACAATTTGCATTTGTTCCAGCAACAGTGTCACCTTTACAGATAAATAATGTCATTTGCCCATAGATAAGGCTAATGCAGCATCCGAATCAACGTCGGCAATCCGCATTCAAAATGACTTTTAATATTGGTTACAATAACTAATTTTAATAATAATATAAGCGCGTTTCTTCGCAAAATTGTCACCAACTGTCTTCGGACTAAAATAGAGAATTTTGCCATCTCACATCTAATTTTTCTAGAACAAAATGTCACACACTTTCTCCCCTGAAATAGGTTCTTTCTCCAAAAAAGAAAATATTTATTCAAAAACCAAAGAAACAGAATGACAAAAATTCGGAATTTCTCCAAAAAAGAAAACGTTTATTCAAAAAACAAAGAAACAGAATGACAAAAAATGTGAATTTCTGCAAAAAAAACGTTTATTTAAAAAACAAATAAACGGAATGACAAAAATTCGGAATTTATTCAAAAAAGAAGCTAACATTAGCAGGAAATTAGACGCCTGCTTAAGCAAAATGGTAACTTTCTCTTTTGAAAAAGTCCCTTTTGTATGAACAACTTGTAATTAATTTGACAGCAAAACGTGTGAATAACCTGCTTCCCACAAATAGTGGATACTTAAATAATGGAAAACATAAGCAAAGTTAGAATAATTTGCAGTAGAAAGCAGCCTAAGATTCCCCAAAAAATCCCCCGCAAATCTCCGTTTTTGTTTGAATCCAAGAGTCGGGCAATTTTGTGAGCTATAATAGACATATTTTATATATGCAAACATAACGTTTAATGGGGAAATCCTGGCCAATTTCTCTTGTTGCACACGCACACACTTTTCCTCGGGCACATCCCCATTATAGCCCAAAATATCCCTTATGTATTTGGCTCCAGCAAATGCTCATTGCCAATTCACATCCATGCCCTTTTTCCCTCCAAAGCCTTCTCTCAGCATAGTTTTCCCCCAACAATTACATCCAATTTAGCCTCCAATTCCCAGTTGACCTTGCACCTTGTAAATGAATCCTATTTCGTACATAGTATTTTATATATAGGTACATGCCATTTAGGTTCACGATATATGTATATACATATGTTTAGATAGGTATGTGTATACATATAATTACGTACCTGCATGTTTACTAGACCCCAAATAATCTCCATTCACCAGAATCACACGTTCCCAGACAGACATTAGCCCCATAAAAAAATCCACCTGCTATTTGAACTGAGCTCTGTCCTTTCCCTTTTTGGAAAGGGAAAGCACCTGCCAGTTTTCCCAGGGAAGAAAGCACCCGTTTCCCTCCGGGAGAATCTCCTCTTGTTCCCTTGAACGGGCATGTAGCTCTTAGCAAGGGATTTGTCCATAATTCCAATGACGTCTCCTTGGATGTACAGCGGGGAAATTCCGCCATAATTGCAAAAACGTATTAGGATATGACGCTCGTCCGTTCCGTCTTCCCTGCCAAACTGTCCGGGTGAAATAAACAAAAGGGATAGAGAAAGGACACTCATATATACGAATACCATTAGCCCCTACAACAATCTCACCCTCGTCTCAGTATCAAAGTTGAATATGATGGCGAGATTGATCAATGCGAGGAAGGGTGAAAGTGGGAGAAAGGACAAGCGGAGAGAAAGTCCGTACAGGGGAAAATACACAATGTAAACATAAGGAAAAGCCCGAGAGAGAGAGAAAGCAACTTGTTTTTCACTTTGATCTTTCCCAGGAAAATCCCATTTTGATGTTCCTTTCCATGACACTATATAGAGATATGCCCCTCCAGGATGTACATAATAGAGGGGAGTATTCATAATTATAAGAGGGGGATGAGAGGGAAGGGGATGAGAGTGCTTTTGAGGCCTCTAATCCACTCCCAGCTATTGTTTCCACCCAGACAATGGGACCAAAAGGAAACAGATAAATGAGGCTCTGACGTCAAATCTTTCACATTTGATACGGGATCTTTTTTTTTTCAAATTCTCCCTCCCTTTTCCCATCCCATTTATTAGGACAAGTGGACAGTGATTTACTTGTCTGTTTACACAAACCTTGGGCAATACGTCAGCTGTCATATTTTTCCCGGGAAATCAATCGGAATTCAAATCTGGCTGTTTTGCAGGGTGGCAAGAAACATTATATATCCCCCAAATCTTTATGAAGCTAGCCGGCTACAGTGTAGTACATGTAAGTGTGCCACACAGAATTTTATTGCGATTCTAGGAAAAACATTTCGTCTCGATAGGACCAAGACCAGCTAAGTTATGGCGGTTTTTTCAAATAAAGTCAAAAATTCCAAATTGTCCACAGATTTTATGATTTTGACATCAGGGATAAAACTTTATGTTCCCACAACGGTGCAAAACGGAATAGGAGTGTTTTCTAAGGAGAATTTTATTGTGGATCTGCGAAAAAAAACCAATCAGATCGAACGAGAATTGATCAAGTTATGGTAATTTTCTCGCACCAAGTTCAAAAATGAGAACTTCGTAATAAATCTGTTTGATTCTGCATCCAGGGGCCAAAATAAATTTATTGCAAATGTTTCTAGAGACAAATTTAATGGTTAATTCGTTAAAAGCGTTTTTGAATGGTTTTTGCTTTGAAAAAATCATTAAATTATGAATTTTGGCAAATGCTTCCAAAAGGTTCATATAAGACACATTTCGGTAATATGGCGCACTCATAGGCAAAAATTATAGATTTTTTTTTGTTAAACTATCCTGTATAAAAAGCGCCCACAAGCTGTTTTCTTTAATTTTCTAGACAAGAATTAGTATAAAAATGGATTTTGGTTGCAATTTCTTATGGTTTAATGAAAATCATTAATTTTATCAAAAGTTCTCATTTTCGAACTCGGCGCGGGAAAATTACCATAACTTGGTCAATTCTTGTTATGTCTGAACGGGGATTTTTTTCGCAGGTCCACAATAAAATTCTGCTTATAAAACACTCTTATTCCGTTTTGCACCTTTGTGGGAACATAATGTTTTTGTCCCTGATGTCAAAATCATAAAATCCATTTTGTGGAAAATTTGGATTTTTTGACTTTTTTTGAAAAAACCGCCATAACTTAGCTAATCTTGGTTCTGTCGAGATGAATTTGTTTTCGTAGAATCGCAATAAAATTCTACATGGCAAACTTTCATGTACTACACTGTAGCAGGCCCGCTGCATAAAGATATAATGTATATAATGTCTCTTGCCGCCCTGTATACGAAGGGAAAATTTGTTTATACTTTATTCGTTGATACTTTATTTTGGGTATATCCAGGTCCCTTTACGTACATATTTGCGTGCGTAATCCCGGAGAAAGTTGTCAAAGACCTCCCGTGGATCCATGGTTGAATTCAGGGAAAGGATCCCTATCGCGTTTGGGAGGACGAGGCAGAGGCTGTGGTTGAGTTTGGAAAAACAAGACCACTTTGAGGTTCGCCATTGTCATATTTCTGGTCATTTTAATGCCGGCATCCTTTGAGGACATCTGTTGAGGCATCTTTTGGGGTTGCTTGGTTAATTTTTGAATGGCGAAGGGGAAAGTTTTCAAAAGAGAACGTTTTGAGTATCGTTGGATTTGTATTGATTAATATGGGAAAGGTTTGGGATTTTTTGTCTTTAAAAATGTGTGCTTTCTCCTGCAGAAAAAAGGGTTTACATGGTTTTTTTTACGGGATGAAAGAGGAGAAAAAAATGTTTGACAAAGTTATGGGTGAAAGGGCTTTGTTTCCTTTTTGGTTGCTTTCTCCTCTGGCCTTGCTTTGTGCGATGGGAGGGAATCCTCCCAATTTGTAGGTCCCGGCGGACCCGCTTATGTCCAAAGTCTCTCAGGGATTTTCTCCGACTTTCCTCTTGTCTTCGTGGATTTACACTCGGAAGAGTGAAGGGAAAGTTTGGCTGGGAAATGTCAGTTCCATCTTTTACCCGAACCTTTTTTTTCCCATTCTGCTTTCACCTGGAAATCTACCGGAGACGCTTTCCCCAAACGGGTACCTTTTGTGATTAGATTTTTGGATTTTAGATTTTCTCCATGACTTATATCCAAAATATTTTTTGGGACATTTGTCCTTTTTTGAATCGCTCAACTTTCCCCGGGATTATTGGAGCCTCTTTTCCTTCTATAATCTCATCTTCCATTAATGCTTCCCCAGGCTTTCCTCCGTGGTCAAGGTGATGTTTTGGGGGAGCCCAATTTATTTTTCGTGCATGAACAAATCTCCGGTTTTGAATTGCACCTCGTTTTTTTTTGGAAAAATAAATTTCTTTTCTTGATAAAATGTGAGAGCACATCTTAATGATTTCCAAATGGGGAAGTTTGAAAAGGAAATCAATTTATTTATGCAAACTTTCTCCTCTCCTGGAGGCATTTACTGGTGACGGCATAAGCAGTTTGTGGTTCTCCCTGATTTCACTTTTGAGCGAACACGCCACGGAAATGGTAAATTGGCGTTTCTTGGAATGTCATTTTCCGTTTTTCAAAAGTGAAAAGATCCATATTTTCAAAGGCCTTCCACACCCTTTTCATTTGGCAAAGTCAACATCATCCTTCTCGTCCATTCATTGGATTTAGTCAAAGGATATAAAGGCCTTGTGAGGATTTCAGGGAGACGAAGGTGAGAGCAAGCGCCAGTGGAAGTAGCACAAAAATAGAACGCTGTTCAAATACGTTCAGCTTGACAGGAGGTGAAAGACAGCGCCAAAGAAAGAGGTGGAAATCTCAAGAAATTACCTAAAAAATGGGAAGAAGCAAAATCTAGAATCAACTATGAACAAAACGTGAGAGCAAATTGAAATAATTATGTAAAACATCCAAAGTAAGAAGACGAATACACAAATAAAAAAGCAAAAAATAAAGAAATAAAAACGCAAAAAATAGCGAAATAAAACAAAGATCAAAAATTGAAGATCACGTGAAGAGGAAATGAGGACAGAAATATATAAAAGGGGTTAGCCGCGATGACAAGATATGGAAAAAGCTGAAAAAAGAAAAAGCGAAAATGGAAGAAAAAAGAGAAAAAAGAGAAGAGAAAGAAATCTAAAAGGAGGAGCTACGGACGTACAATAAACACAGAAAATGCGAAATATTGCAGAACAAATGTATTTTACACAATAAATCAGGACAAAGTGAGAGCATTAAACCAATTAAAAGCCGAACAAAAAGCATCACAGAGATAATAGCAGCGTTCGCATTAACAAATAGGTACGCAATAGCAAAGTATAGCAGAGAAAGCATAATGAAAAAATCTGGAAAGAAAAGAAAACAATAACAAAGAAAGAATAAAAGAAAAAATACGCAAAGTGACGAAAAAATATCAGAGAAAGCATAAAAGAAAAAATGCGCAGAGAGAAGAAAAAATAACGCAAAGCATAAAAGAAAACATGCGCAAGGAGACGGAAAAATAGCAGAAAAAAACCTACACGAAAAATTGTGCAAAAAAGAGAAAGCTAAAAAGAAAAATTGTGCGAAAATATAGAGAAAGCTTAAAAGAAAAATTGTGCAAAAAAAATCAGAGAAAGTATAAAAGAAAATGTAACTGAGAAAGCATACAAGGAAATATAAAAGAGAAATCATTAAAGATAAAATAACAGAGAAAGCATAAAATTGTGTAAAAATATAAGAGAAAGCCGAAGGGAAAAGATTAGAATAAAAATCGGCGAAAAGAGGGATAAAATAGAATGTGCGAGAGAAAGGAACAAAATAGAGCCGAATACAAAAAGATTTAAAAAGGCTCCAAACCCTGCAAAAAAGGACAAGTGCGCGGTGAAAACCAGGTAAAAATAGGAATTCTGAGAAAGCGTGAAGGTGAATAGATGAGCAAAAAGGTGGAAAGAAACTGCCAGGGATAATTCGGATATGCGAGTGAAAGGAAAATTTAAAGCAGCGGATTCCTTTCTCGTCGGATTGTAAAGCCCCGTAATGAAAAGGTGGGTGAAGGAGGGCATTTTGCCGTCCCCGTCATCTCCTCAACAGTTACAAATCCTGACGGGGGAAGATTGGTGATGAGGTAATCTCTAATGAAGCCCTTTGCTTTCACCCCAGCAAAATCTAATCAAACGGGGGGAAATGTACGTCTTTTCATATTTCCAATCAGCTTTCGTCTCACTCCTCCAAAGAAAAAAAAGGCCGGGAGAAATCCTGTCTGCATACAGACTTTCATCTTGTTGAAGGGCACACTTGAACCTGCCAGGTACTTTCACCTTTCTCCGTTGAATATTATTATCGTTATTATATTTTCACCTTTCCCTATACAACTCCTCCGCCAGGCTATTCCTTTTCGCATTTATGTATAGAGAATCCTTATTCGAACTTTCTCCAGAGCATGGCTCCCATGATTTTTCTTTGCCGATAGACTTGATTCACTTTCTCCGTTTCCCATTTTGCATGCGGATTTATTCTCCGTAGGTAAATTTATGTTTTCCCGGGGAAGGGCTAATGTCATAAAAATCTCATATCTTCCCCATTTCTATTGCCATTTCCAAGTAAGTGAAAGTACGGGGGAGAAATGGGGCTTGACAGGAAGTAAAATGATTGGCCTCTTTTCCGTACTTTCTCCGACGGAAAATTATAAGCACATTTTATTTTTCCCCCTGTTTCTCCGAGGATTAAAAGGAGGGGAAAATATGGAGCTGGAAATAGCTGGGAATATTATTTTTCCCCGGGAAAATTGATCGATATTCATGGAATTAGATGTTTTTGATTTTTGGCTTGGAGTGTTTTCAACTTTTGCCTATACAAAACTGTTGGTGATTGGGATTTTATTTCGTAAGTGCCGTTTCTCACTTGTCCCACTTTTACCTTGATCTGCACCTTCTTTTAGTTTTGGCTGAACTACTTTCTGCGTTTGTTTTTTTTTCCATTGTCTATTTTTGGGTTGTTGCTCTACTTTTTAGGATGAGTTTCTCCAGATTTGGTAGTTATCGCTTTTACGCTTGCTTTCTCCTATTAGTTTGCTTGGGTTATTTTATTTATTTTAGACTATGCTTGTAATTTTTACACTGTTTTTCTTCTTGTTTCGTTTCACTTGTATTTTGACTTCTCTATTTGCGCTTGCATTAGATTTTATCGGCTGTCATTGAATTAATTTTTTTCCATTCAATTTGCTGCTCTTTTGTTTTGTATGCTTTGTTTTTTTGCACGCAGTTTTCCCTTTTGCATTTGTTTAGTGTTTTTTACCTTTTTTAATAAATTTTTCCGTTTTAATTCAGTTGGCTGTATTTTATTTTTTGGCCTTCATTTCTCTGTTTTTTTATTTTTCGGCCTTCATTTTGCTGTTTTTTTAAGTTTCGGCTTTCGTTTTTCTGTTTTGTTTAATTTATGGGCTTTCATTTTGCTGTTTTTCCTTTTACATTTAATTTGCTGTTTTTTAGCATGTTGTGCCTTTTTAATTAAGTTTTTTCAATTTTAATTCAGTTCGCTGTTTTTTATTGTTTTTGCTTTCATTTCGTTGTTTTACAGTTTGTCTGCGTGCATTCTATTTGTATTTAATTCCTGTTGTTGATGCGTCATCCTTCGATTATTTTATTTTGCGACAAATAAATTTACTAAAAATTGGATTCCGTGTTTCGCTTATTTTTAGTCGGACTGGTTTAGTTTGTTTTTATTTGATTTTGCTTTAATGTACCTTGTCAGGGGGATTTCCTCGAAAACTGGGAGGAATTGGTTTTTGACGTAAAATCCAAACAACACATCCCGTTTTATCTCGACTTCCCTTTGAGTTGTCCGGACACGTCTCTCAAAATTCCCTGGAACTTGACGTACATTCCTGTCGTGTGTAAATTCCCTTTCCCTCTGTTGTTTTGGGACAAAGGGAAGTTTGAACAAAAGGATTCCTCACGCTCGAAGGGTAACGTGTGTGTGAAGAAAGTTGATGTACACAAAGAAAGAAAGAAAAAAAATGTTGTCATAGAAAGGAAAGGGGCGAAAAAAGAGAAAGTGAATCAATAGCAAGAATAATTTGATGACGTGAAGAATTGAAATAAGAGAAAGTACGAGGATGGAAGCGAGGAAAGCACTTTGGAAAACGGAAAAGGGATTCCGCGTAATCCACACGTAATGGAAAAAAATGTAATATTAATGTCCGCACTTGAAATATTTATTTCACCTGAGCAACACGGGATTTCCGACGGTGAACTCAAAGTACCTGTTGAAAGCCAGAAAGCACTTGAAACATCACACAAAAGCACGTTTGGCTCAATTCCCTTTTTCTATCTCATACATTGCCGTGTAAAGTGAAAGCAAAAATTTGCCCCCCGACATCTTCCGGTTCCCAGAGCAACTTTCACCCACTCGGCTCTTCCGTGAAAGTGCCATGAACAAAGAGATTTTTCCTCTGCATCAAAATGGTCATTTCCACCGGAAAATCACTTTTTTATTAATTATTTCCCAGACATTTAGAAACCAATCTTTCTTCGTGGTGTCTGGCAAAAAAAAAGAAAGCAAAAAGAGAAAGTAAAAGACGAAACTAAAAAAAAAGTAAGCTTGATTCCTTTTCAAAGCGATCGCGTCAAACTGGTTCATAATGGATTTTTTTGGCTTAAAAAAATGAATACGGAGAATGAGGAAGTATAGGAAACTCTTAGGAGAAAGTTGTTGGAAGAACAAAGAGAAATAGAGAAAAAACTCATAAAGTGGAGGAGAAAGTTGGTATATAAAAAATATAAAAAAACATGAGCCTCCCTATTATTACCTTGAATGTAGATGCTGGAACATTCTCTGGAGAAAGCCCTCTTTATGACCAGTGAACCCCACCTCTTTCACATCCTTTTTATTACCTTTTACCCACAACTTCCTATTCATCCTCCAGACTTCCTCCTGATTGAAGCTATAGTCAAAGGGATCTGACGCTCAGAGGAAAAAAAACTACACTATAGGAAAAGAAAGGAAGGAGTAAAAATAAAGCGAAAGGAGCCAGTCTCTGATTTTTATGAAGAGAAACCTTAGAGTTGAGAGATAATGATGACTATTGACGTCTGTATGAGGGTCTCTCCCAGAATTGAATAGGATTTATTTTTTTCTAAAGGGGCCCAGAGAGAGAAAGGAAGACGGAATGAAGTTTTGAGGGAAAGCCCATGGAGAGGTTTTCTATTAAGGGAAGAGAAATGAGGGGCATTAGAGGGAAGTAGTAACTTAAGCCTGGAGCATTAAGGAGGAAGGAGAGAGATGGAGAATCTCCGGGTTTGATACACACGCTTTTCTCCTCCATATCCCACTTTCTCCCTGCCTATTTTACTCCTGTACTATCTTGTATATACTCTCTCTGATTGTTTCAATTTTTCCAATCGGGTTTTTCTTACCGACTTCCTCTTTGCAAATGTTGCCGCTGTCGTCGCTACAATTCAGAATAAATGTAGAGCTTTCTGTGTGTCTCGCTTCGGGATTTTATACTGCCCGGTAACGTCATATTGCCCTGTTGTTTTTCATTTGAGAATTTACCCTCTTTGTTTTTTGTCCTGTTGCTCCAATTATTGCATTCTATTTGTCTCTTTTAATTTTCGGTTTTTTATTTCTTCGTTGTTAGCCCTTTGTATTCTTATTTATTTTCTTTTTTTTCTTTTTTTTTACTTCTTGTCTAGTTTCTTCTTTTATTTATCTTTTTGTTTTGCTTTGTTTTATGTTTTCTAGATTCTGCGAGGCTTTTAAATTTTTGACTTTTTCTGTTGTTTCTCATATTTTCTCTTTTTGCCTTTCTTTTTATTTCTTTTATTTTCTCTTTACGCCTTCCTTTTTAGTTTTTTTATTTTCTCTTTGTCTTTCTGTTTAGTTTTTGCATTGTCTCTTGTTGCCTTTATTTTAATTTTTTTGTTTTTCTTTTTGCCTTTCTTTCTATTTCGTGAAGTTTCTGTTTTTCTCGTAATTTCGCTTTTTTAGCTGCTCTGTTATTTATTCTGACATTGCTTTCCCCGTTGTATTTTCAGTGTTTTTCTCTTTCATTTTTCCGTCTTACATTTTCTCCTTTTGACTTTCTCTTTTATTTCTGTATTTTTTCGTTTTTGCTCTCTCTTTATTTTTCACGGTGTCCACGTCTTTATAGCTCTTTGTCTCTTCTCACTAATTTTTGTATTCTCCTGACATTTTTGGGTCCATTAGTTTCCGATTTTTCTTGGTTTTATTTTCTATTTGATATTATGTACAATACAAATTGTGCGGTTTGTGTAATTTGTTGTGCTTCCTCCCGCTTTTATTTCGTCTCCTTGTCTCCTTACCAGTTTGGTCTATCATTCCCTGCGTGCTCTCCGTGCAGTCTCTGGCCGTTGATTCTCTTCTTGTTTCAGATGTCTCCAATATTCCATTTGAAACTCTCTGACGTTGTTCCCTTTTTGTCCTTTCCCCTACGCACTCCGTGTATTTCCTATATTTCTGCTAAAGAAGGTGAGGCAGGTTTCAATGGGGAGCCTTGACCCATTTCCCCAGATGTTGCTGTCTCGGTTTGCCCCAGAGTCTCATTTCCAGCCTCGCACACTTTCCCCTTCCCCAGCACGTGCACGGAAAGAGCTGAACGTTTCTGAAGGAGTGTATGGAGGAGAGAAAGGCGAGGGAAAGTCGGGGAGTCTCTCACGGCTTTTGCCCCATCTACGGAGACACATGGGAAAATGATGAGGGGGAGGGGGAGGGGGCGG
>JAQGBT010005017.1:0-15196 GCA_034698585.1 Disparrhopalites patrizii
GCGGTGTTAATTAGAAACAGACATTTCGCAATTTCTGCATAACAGTTTTGAACTGACAAACTGCGAAACTAACGTCAGTTTAAGCCACCCAAATGTTGGTCATGGTCACAGTAAAATTGTCGAATGGTCACCCGGGAGACCAAAGTCACCAGTTTGCTCACCGCTGCCGTAGATCATGAAAAAGTACCACTCTATGATTATTGATTATCGAAGGTCATATGCTAAATTGTCTTTATTAGGTCACCGAAGGTTAAGTTAAATTTCCACTTAAATGTCATTGAAGGAATAGTCGAAAGTCTGTCCTGCGTAGACCCCATAATACATGCTAATATGGCCTTGGATGACCTTTCATGCTTAGGTCATCAAGGATCATGCTCATCTGAAGTTATTCCGTTGCCTTCAAAGGCCTAAGGCTAAGGGGTATAACATTGCCACCAAGGGTCAGTCCAAGAAGTACTTTATTGCCGTCAGAGGTCATAGGTCATACTAAAAGTCGTGAAACAGTTCTGCCCTTCAAGCAGTTTTAAAATCCATTTTCTAAACAAAAAGAGAAGTCTACGAAAATTGCATTTTATATGTACAGAGGATGAACTATCTTCATTTACTCAACTTTAAAATGAATTTGTTTAGTCCAATTTGATCCTATTTACCAACTTTAAGATTTTGTTAAGTAAATTACGCAAATTACTATCAGAATATGAACATTTGGTGAAAATGCATCCGTGTCTAAGACGCAAGACGCATCATTTACAAAACAATAGCCGCAAAAAAAAACGTTTTTCACACCGACAATCGTTTCTCTGGAGTTCCAATTAATTAAGGCCAATTATGTCTTGCTTGCTGTATTTAATAGATGTCATCCCGTTGCTCAATTTACTATAGTTAGTGCCAATTATATGTGTGCAATATTAGTATATGATGAGCTTATGCTTTGCAATAGGCAATACAAAATTTGTCAAGTGAAAAAATGTAGTGCAAACGCAATTATAGAAAATTCACGAGTAACATTTATTGTCCATTTAAAAGGGTGAACATTACTTGCTTTTTTTCTTGCAATTATAAATGAATTGTAAATTCCATTACAAGTGATTGACTTTTCCCCCATATATACTTTCCCGTAATAGCGCCGCTGCTACTATATCCGCGCACTACAAGTGCATAGTAATAATGGCTGGCAAAAAAAATAATGCTTGTAGATAGAAAAACAAAACAAAATTGTACGTGCAAAGGCGATACAAGGATTTAGCTGCTGTCGCAAAGAGTATATTTAAAAGTGAGTGTTTTCAAATATCTATATACATTTCTCGTAAGGTACCACTAAATTCTTAGTACTTTAAGTACATTTATACACAACAATAACAAAAAATGTGTGTAGTCATTTTACTGTACAAATTCTAGTTAATTATAAGCATAAAGATTGTAAAATTTCTCGTCACATGCCTGCATATAGTCTCATCGCACCTTGAATTGTAAGTAATGTAAGTGGGATTTACAAATTTCGAATAAAAAGTATACATCATCAATGATACAATGGATCATCATTATCTCATCAAATAGTATATTTGTCTTACAAAAATTAAATATAATAATATCGCTCATTTCCACACCAAAGTAAATCTCAAGAGAAATCAACGGAGAACACACAATATTCTGCATGTCACACGAACCAATTAATTTCCACGGAACAAAAATAATATAGAAAACACAGGATTTTGATTGCTTTTTGTATTCAAATCACATTCCATAAAAATGACGTTAATTGACAGAAATTATCTCGAAAAAAAATTCGGCTGTGGCTTTTACACAGTATTCAAGAAATAATCTTAAATTTTATAAGGTACGCAATATAGCATAAAGTGGTACAAAAAAAACACGTGCTGAAAAACTCTACCTGCGAGCGCACTTATATAATTATTTCTCAATTATCCTCTTCTAGCTCTTTTGTCCATTTTAATTTCGTTCTCGTTTCAAGATTATTTTTCCTTAAAAATTAGTATGTTTATAATCTCACTCTCGGTGGCATTTCTGCCACCACAAAATAGGTTGTTCTCATATGGCTGCTTTGTACACAGCTGCCAAAGTTTTTAGTGGGTCCAAATATGTGTGGATATTCGTATAATACACTGGCCCACCCTGTACATCGTGGCTGAGGAATCAAATCTGATTAATTCCGTCACATTTTTACCAATTAAATTACAATTAATTTTGAAACAACTTGAAGAATTGAATCAAATGAGATTATGAATCATATAAGCCTGGAACAATTCATCCTGGCATAGGAAGGAGATGATCACATTTGATTCTTCAGCCTCGACTCGGTGTACGTATTCCGATTTATATCTTCACTCCGGGTCTAGGGGCAATTTTATGGCTTGATTCCCCCTCTTTTAGTTTGACATAAGAGATAAATTACAGGGCTCTGCGATCTCAAATGTGAATTAATTAACGAGCTAATTGTGGCAGGATTCCTGGCCACCATTCCATTCTAATACATAAAAACTGTACTGCCATACATATGTATGTAGCTGTTTAAACATATGAATCATAACAATACTCATTGTCTTCGACCATGATTTTGTGTGCAATAATATTAATTAGTAGGATACAAAATGGATTTTTTTTGTACAGGTTCTAGGAAGAAAGTAAAAAGTACACTCTTAAGGTGAAAATATTGGAAAAAATTGTATGTACAAGTAACATTTTTTATAGCACTGCAAATACTTGTTTTTGAAACTCTTAATACAATAATAAACTTTTCCCCCCCCCCAACTTTTTCCCACGTATAATCAGTGTCAGGACCAACAAATATTTCATATTCATACACAGCAAGAATTTCCTATTCCAACGGATCCAACGTTTTGTATTTCGTATTACACGATATTTTCCAAAAATGTCTCTTATTTCTTGTCCAACAGAAAAAAATTACTGCCGCAGGGAATCATTCTGGTTTTATACGTAATAAGTACACTAATTAATCTATAAAGGCTATAACTACACATAGTAAGTCTCCCTTAAATGTATGTTTTACATTAGTCAGACTATGTTTCTTAAGAATTAAAATTCGTAGAGGGTGGCTCCGAGAAAAGAGAGGAATTTCCTCAGTTTCTTGACCATCCCGTACATGACACTAAATAATCTACAATAAGGATTTAAATAACAATAATATATAAAATGTATCATTATTGTATTATATACTCATTTTCTACAAGGAAATCTCGGGTCGTTCATCCATTTATAATATTTTTTTTTGAACTAAAAGCTAAACACAAACTTACGAGCTAAAAACAAACAAAAAAGTGTACTTAAGCTGAGAGATGTACTCTTCCTCTGGACAAAAAATGTACAGTGATTACAATAAAAAAAAATTAAAAGTTATCACAAGAGAAATATTCTTGACAAAATATATACTTAAAAAAAAATTATGATTATACAAGCATAATAATCTCCATCAACAAAAGCAGAATGTGATGTCTAATTGAATCCTTTTTTTTCTCCAAACATTTCTCTCTTCTGAACATAAATAAATCCGGCACCATTTCAAAGCATTGAAGCTGTTCTTTTCTGCCGAGTGCAAAAATCAATGAAATATGTTATGACTTTAATTTTTGGCAGGTCCTTCCTGTCTATACAAATCCTTTGGGGGGGGGGGAGTTTCCCTGCTGAACGCTGCCACTTGTGGTATAAATATAAAATTAACAAGTGAAATGTTTTTTCTTAGTCTTTCTTCTCAGATCTGAGCATTTTCTGTAGAAAAATGCATATGTGCGGGGAACAGTACCTCCTTAAATATTACAAAAAAAAAACTCTTTTCTGTGCTGGATGATTCACAACTTCTTGTGTGCTCTATTTAGTGACTCTTTCTCGGGCTTTTTCCCTCTTAGAGAAAAACACACACAAGGTGTGATTAGTAGTTATATTTGGGTATAATAGATCGTGAGTAATATGTAATGTATATAGTAGCACGTTTTTTTCCGTTTTTAATTGAACTCAAATTTCTGGAGGTAATCATCTGGATCACAAATGGCGGTGAGTAAATCGGACGAATCGGGTGAGGCGGAGACGCAGAAGCCTGACCGGGTCCTACTCTCAATATTGGAGGCCGTCGCACCCTTGACGAGGTTCGACCTCCAGCGGGTCGCGTCCTCACAGGGCGACAAAATGATCGGGGCACCGATGTACATGTGCGCCGGCATCGACAAACACATCTCGTCGTGTTGGATGAGGCCCGAGTCAGTCAAGGACCATTCCTAAATTGTCCAGAAATTCCGACATTAATTTTTGTGATGAAAAATAATAAAATAAAAAATGATTAGAAATAAAATAGTTAATAATAATAATAATTCCAATTGTTTTTAAGGCCTACCTGATTACCCCCCGTTCCATGGCACTGGAACACCTGAGCCACATGGAAGGCTGGTCGCCCCATGGTGTCGATGCATCGGTGTCCCTGCTGGAGGGAGCCCGAGTGCAAGGCCAAGGAATGTGGGATCTTTAGCTCGGGATAGACGTTCTTCAAGTACCATTTGAAGGGCTTACATTGCAAACGTCTTCTCAGATCCATCCGATCGTCAATGCTGGAAATAGATTTTACCCCAGCGTTAGTTTTATCCAGGTCAACATTACATTTGCATACAATTTATACGCACACAGGTATTTTCTATATGTATTTAAATACACGGGAGGTTTTGGAAGTATTTTGCTGTAATGTGTAACTTCAAAGTGCCTCAAGGCAAAATACAAGTTATCGTTTTTTGATTGCGCTCTAAAATACAAATGAACTGAAACGTATGTGAAATAGAATTATTTGCATTTTGTAATTAAAATGCGTATTTAAATACATTACTAACTACCGATATATTTTGTAGTTTGTATTTTGTAATTTGTAATTAAATACTAGGGGAGTAGCTGAATGCAATTGATATTTTGTAATTAAAATCTCCGGGTGTATTAGTATTTTGTATTTAAATTAGCATTTGGAACTAAAGTATTTTGGCCATCTCTACAAATTAATTACTTCACGATCAAATAGAGCAGTAAAATTGAGAATTTCACTAGCAATTAGACCTAAAATTCAAAATTCAATTTCAGTTCTAAATCCAGCACAAAATTGATTTGTGCTAAAGTCTATGTTAGCTTTTATACAATTATTTTACAGCAAAATGAGTTCATCCGTTCATAGTATGATGTTTTGCAATTTCACGTGTAAAACCTGAAGATAGATTTTTTTTATAGCCGTGTTAATAAAATATGGTATTAAAAATGTTTTTGTTCATGAAATTCCACTTACTTTCCAAAAGGAACTGCTTTCGCAAGAGGCACTTTAGAATAGTAGAAATTCTTGTACTCGTCCATCCACACCTCCGCCGCCCGCCTCGTATTCTTGGCAAACACGGCCCCGGACCCACCCGGGAAGGAATATGGATGTTGCTTCCTGAAGACATGGCCGACTCTCGAGCAAGGAACAATCAGGAGTGTCCCTCCGCATTGCCACACGCGGAAGCTTATTTCTGCAAAATAAATTATCCCTTGTCACATTTCATATTTAATAAACTAAAAATTACTCTCTGGCCTTCCACAGAAATTTCTAATTTTATTTTTACAAAATTCCCAATTGCATTATTTATTCCGAATAAATGAAGACATGGACAAGCACATACCTAAATTCTCTCCACCCCAAACATCCATTTGCACGTCATACTTGCCCAACTCGATGAAGTAATTGCGATCCATCACAAACAGGCCACCAGCAATCATGGGAGTTCTGAAAAGGTCACAACAGACACATGTGATATATAGATATATTATATTCCTTTTTTTGCCAGAGGATGCGCCAAATTAAAATGTGTACACGTTATCTATCTCCCGAATTCCTCACATACATATATGTATGAGGAATGACAAAATGTAATTCTGGAAGGGATAGTGATTTGTGTACAGAGAGCGTGATCAATCAACGTCAAAGGGCGGGAGATTCCTCACTCTCCCGGGGAAAAATAATATCGGGAGGGAATCTGCTTTTTCAGAGGGGAGAAAGGCCCTATTTGGGAGAAAGCAAATGACCTTATTTTTATACATGGAAGGAAGCTACTGGGAAAATGTAAAAAAAAGTTACACGGCTGATCTTCTCTCTATACATTATGTATGTCCATATATACATATATATGTACATATGTACTCCCTGGAAGGAGCCATTGTTGTAGTGGGGATTTCAATCATAATAATCGCTGACAGTTAAGCTCCTTGACTTTCCCCCTCCGGAAAACTCCCTGAAAATCTTTAGCATCTTTCATTCATCATGGCTTTCTCTCTCTAACAAATTCAACTGTCACGACCAACACAATTCTTTCACGTATGTATACATATACATACAATTTTCCCAAATACATATATGTATATGTACACACGTGTACATATGTTAGTACACACATCTTCCTTGGAAAGCTGTTCAAATTCCCCCAAAAATTGCCTGCAGGGGCTCTATAAAAGCTGGGAAAATAAAAGCTTTCTCCCGTACTTTCTCCTTTCGTAAAAGAAAAAGTATCCCGTGGAGAAAAAAAAAAGTTGGGCAGAAATCTCTGGAAAAGTCCATCCACGACCTCTAATCGATTGCCCCCTTTTTTTTTATTCCCCCCCCCAAAAAAAGTCTTCTTTCTCACTTCAGACTTTTTTCTCCCCATAAATTCCAATGTCCATAAGTTCTTTGGTTGGGTCCGAAAAAAAAAAGTTTTACTGGACAGACTAGCTAGAAAAAGAAATAATAAGGGGCTTGGACGTCCCCCTACTAACCTAATGACTCGGGTGGGATCCTTGTGGAACTCCCTTTGATCATGTGATTTCAAATATTCCCATTTGAACACCAAATTCCAGTCAAATCCCCCCCGAAGCTCGGCTGATGCGGCCACGTAGCGGAAGTCGTCCATGTTGATTACGTCAATGACAGGACTCACCACATTCGTCCGGTTCTGTGGACAAAATAATAATAATAAAATAATAATAATAAAAAAAAACATAATAATGATAATATGAGCCTTTAAAAATGGTCACAACAAGACAATAAACACACTGTAACCAATATAACATCCTCGTTGACTAAAAAAAAAAGGTGGTATTTAACCCTTTTTTATCCCTTACCAGGCTTAGAGCCAATAGTGTAAGATGAAACGGGGCTAAAATGACACGTGTAAAAACGCGTTATAAAACCGTATACACTTTGTACATTGTTTTTACTGCCCAATAGACACCTGTCATTGAGCCTCCCTATGAACCACTTGGCTTTTGAGCTTTGAGAACAGAAACGGCATTATTTCTAACACCAAAAAAGTATGATTACGGCCTTCATAAAACTTTATGGCTGTTAACAACTGCAATACAACCCGTTTTTTTTCTCTCAATTTCACTTGTACAAATTGTTGTAACTGTAAAAAAAATACAACAGGTGAAAAATCCCAAAATTGGTAATAAAAATTTCTTGTGGTTTAAGATAGACAAAAGACGGACCTACATAGTATATGTATGTACAGAATTAAATAAGTAGGAAATTAATTAAGGATGGGATAAGGTCGGAATTTGACTCACATCTTTGACTAGTTGCAAAAGTGGCTCCAGCCAGCCCACATTACATTCACAGTGAGAATCCAGGAAGGTCAAGATCGGTGCTGTGGCCGCATCCGCCCCTCTCACTCGAGATCGCATTAAACCTGAAACATAAAAATAAATACCACAAAATTGAGCAAAATTGTATTCCCGCAAAGCGCATTTTACAATAATTACTACATTTTATTCCCTTTTTCAAAGGGATTTCTGGGAAAACAAATACTTTGTAAAATCCTTTGGAAATAACAATCCTTTGGAAATAACAATCCTTTGGAAATAACACGAAGAATGCTGTTAAGCAGGAAATCTCTTGTCTTACAAGGGAATATTTACGAGTTGAGGCACAATGTGATCTTGCCCCTGTCAAGATGTACAGATCTTATTTTTACGCACTTGGAAATTGAAGAATCAAAGCCGTTTGGAGAGGGAATAGTTAATCTGGACATTTATGATTGTAACAAGATTTATTAATTGTCTCTCTGTACAGGTCGGAGATGCTCCATGTTATAGCTTATAGCCCTGACCCGTCCATCCTATGACATCGTACCTTGCCCCTTGTATTGCCGGTGCTTGCCCCTGCCATTTTTTCGACTACGTTTTCAACCCTTTACAGTGAAGTCTCTTCATAACAGCACCCCTTATCACAGCATGTTCTCCATAACGCCATGAAATTCGGAGCACCTTGTACATAGAATACATAATAATTGTGTTCTCTATAACAGCACTCATTTTATAACAGGAACATTTTGGGTTCCCTTGGATGCTGTTATACAGAGACTCCACTGTATTTTCTTTGGCCACACAAGACACAGAAAAGGCTTGAGCTTTGCTGATGTCCAATGGACAGAAAGGGGAGAAGCAATTACAGGAGAGCAACCGGTAGCATTTAATATTCAAATTAGTCCATTAACCACAACACCATACAAGTGGATGCATTTTAACAATTATACAGGTTAGCCCCACTAATCATTACGAGGACCACAAAAATTTCTTTCTATGCATTATGATTCTTCTCTAGACCGTTCAACATATCAATAAAAGGAAGAAATGAATTATTACAGGCGCGTCTCTGAGCACTTGCCACTAGGAATTTCCACGGAAAGCCTTTTGTAAATGGGATTTTGACTGGCTTTTCAATGAACACTTGAATTTCGTTTAGATGAAGGATTGAATGCATAGATTCTAACGGATTTCCATTGATTATTTTTTTCAACTCCTTTGAACATTTTTCTAACGAATTTGCTTGGAATAATTTCTGTCAAATTGCCTTGGAATATTTTTCAATGTTTCCTTTCAATAATTTTCAACGAAATTTCCTTTTAATATTTTTCAACGAAATTCCTTTTAATATTTTTCAACAAGTTTGCTTTGAATGTGAATATGCCTCAACGAATTTGCTTTGAAAATTGTTCAACGATTTCCTTTTAAATTGATATTTTTTAACGAATATCCTGCGAATTATTTAACGAACCACATGAATATCTCTCAAATTTAAGCAGACAATGTTTTCGTAAATGGATCGTAAAAAGGATTTACAAAGGGCAAAACGCAAAAGGTCGAAGTGGACCACAGTTAAAAGATGTTTTCCCAAAGCGAAAAAATTAATTACTGTGCTTCGTCGATAACAATTATGATTGCGTATGAAGCGGATTTCCAATCATTGTTTACATCCTCAGGTACATAATGTACATTGTACATATGTATATACACGCATACATATGTACAAATGATGTGACACCATGTGTATTATACGGGTCATGTGTGAAGGCATGTGTGTGGTAACCACTTCCTTTTTATTTATTTATTTTTTGCAGAAGAAGACGAAAGAAAAAAAAAGTTGTAAGAGCACGCCAAATCTATGTAATCATTTGGGGAGGGCGAAGAAGGAGAAATCTTTCTCATTCCCAAAAAGTCCTTTTATGCAATGCAGAATAAATAATTAATTGGGATATTTCGTGAAGCACATGAGAATCCTCTCAATGAAGTCCAAGAGAGACAGACAGAGAGAGAGAGAGAGAGAGAGAGAGACAGAGTGAGAGAGAGAGACAGAGAGAGACAGAGAGAGCCGACGAGAGAATCTTGTCAAGCTTCACTCACGTACTTTGTGTTTTTTCACATCTTTCTGAACACCATTAATTCTATTTATCAAGAAAAAACCTCCAACCCTTTTGATATTGTACTGGTGGGGTGCACCAAAAAACTATTTGCTCTCACACGCCACAAAAAAAAAGATGTTACAAGACTTTTTACACACATTTATCTCGCCCAAAAAAATACAAAAATGCATCTCTTGTTTGTTTATACAGAATCTATTTCCCCACTAACATTATTATGCATATTTCCACGCATATGCATACATCTTAAGAAACGCACAAATATCTGTACTCATTGATTGCGATTTCAATTGAATATTCTACTAAAATGGGATGGGGAAAACTTTTTTATTGGAGCTAAAAAAAAAAATGTTACAAAGAGAGAAATAACAAGACTCATTGAATTGCATACAAAAGGACCAACTTTTCCTTGACTGGGTGCATACATAAATAAACAAATAAATAAAGGAGAACACTTGAAAAGGGAAAAACTTTGGCTGTAACTCTAATCATACTTTGTGGAGTTAAACCATCGCCTTCCGCCTCCTGTCAATCATCCCTTTTTTCAATCTGTTTTTTCAATTTTTTCAACAAGACCACCATTCTTAAATTTTCCATATTTATTTCGTAGTGACAAGGATTTTTTTTAAAATAAATTAATATTAATGTAACTCTTTTCTTCCGCTGGGTTTCTTTTGGCAAAGCACATTTTTCCGAAGCGCCCTTTGCCTTCCAATTGCAATTATCAGAGGCTTTCCTTGTCAAAGTGCATTATATTAAATGAAATTATATATCTGCATGTAACCTTCTTCTGCATTTCCGGTGTAATGGATGATCCTTACTAAAAACTGCGATGAAAATTCTACTTTTTTTGTTTTTCCTTGCAGTTTGAATTATATTTTTGCAAAAAATATTCCCCCCAAACAAACTTTCACACGGACTAGATGAGCACAAATTCGATTAATTCTTGCGGCTTGTGACGTCCACAAATTACCGTGACCCGCACCAACTTTCCCCAAAAATGACCTGCCAAACACAGGGCCAAATATCTGAATTTCTTCCGCTTTCCCAAACAATTGCACGTAATAAGTAATCCACATATGTAACCATTGGATTACATAGGTAGAAAACAAAAAAAAATAAAATAAAAAGTATATTAAATAAAAAAAGCAGGTTCAACAAAGTGCTTCGAGCCTGCTAGACCACTTCATAAGTTAAATTGTTGCACTTTGATGAAGATATGATTTATAAATAAAAAGGGGGAAAACAAACAGATTGAAACAGAATGTATGAACATGTACCCATAAAATTATCTTGCTCTGCTACTCCTTGCCATCTAAAAATAGTCAACAATGCTTTTTGGCATGATAAGCCCAAATGTGCCACCAATGTACACACTTAACAATTTAATTTCTTGATTGTATAAATAAATAGACAACTATATAATCTTGTTTTAGTAAGTACATACATTCTACTACAAAGTCTTAATGTAGAGATAAGCGGAAGTAAAAGTCATCCTCTCACGGTGTCAAAAGGGAATCGTGGGAACGACAATAATAGCTTTAATTAATTCGAAAAAATGTCGAAGAAGGTGCTGCCCCCTGGGTGCTTCTTTTTCCCTTTTGATAAGATGCAATGAACCATCCAAAATGTACCAAAAGGAAGCCCAGGAGCTTTTTTTGTGACAAATAAATAAATAAATGAATAATAAATTGGCCCAATTTAATTTGTAAAGAAATAAATTATTGAAAAGGATCAGTAGGGAGTAGAAATATTATTTAAGTATTAATTCTGCCATTTTAAAATGTGACTTCATCCTGATGCATTCCACAGGATGAAGTTCCTTCCAAACTCCACAGGAATTTACCAAGCTAGTAAATTGAAAGAAAAAAAATACACTTGTTAACATATAAATAACCCATCCCTTCCCATCTGATTTATCTACATTGTCTATGATGTCAACAATCTCCCAATGACATTCTTGCGTGTCTTTTTAGGCATGATAATGACGGTACAAATGTGTATCTGCAATTATTTAGTCATTCTTCTCCCACTTCCGCTTTGCATTGGGGTTATTGGCAAGGAGAAATATACATTGACCCTAAATTTGTGGCTACTGTCCTGAGGAGTGTGAGAAATCAATCAGAAAAAAAATATTTATACAGTTTTTTTTTTCTGAGCAAGAGAAATCGGTAGCCACGTGCAGAGTGCTCCTTTGCCATTTTTTTAATGTATGTATATTTTTAAATGAATAAGTATATGTATTTTTAAATATGAATAACTCCCATTCATATTTAGATTTGGTGAGTAAAAGAGCGCTGTCACACTGGGTATAATAAGCCTTCATAAGGCACAGCACCAACTAACTTTCAGTTTTTTTTGTCTATAATAAATCCACTCTGGCATTTGACCTGACCTCAATAAACTTTCCTGGGCAGGCATGCGTATATTGCATGTGAGCAACTTTTGTTCGTCTTGTGCGAAGGCGTTTCACTGAGCAAAAACAAAATTGATGATACTGTTTACCACGGCGGGTCAAAAGCTAAAGCGTGGTAAAGATATTAATCGAGCTTGATAAATATTGTTCATGGGATCCTTTTGAACTTTTGCTACATTCATTCTCGAAAGTATTTTTGTGCGTTTGAATTGCCTTCTCTTTGATTGAAGGTGAGGGTCTCCTACGGCAAGTTTATTGGGGATCGCAGGACAATAGAAATAATTAATTGTCATAATTAATAAAAATAATAATCAATAAAAATAATTATTTATTCAAATAATCAAAATTTAGAAAATCCAATCTCACCTTCTCTCTTTTCATTCCTCAGAACTTTGACCTTATGGATGCCCTCCAGCTTGGACCCATCTTCAGCTGTAAAAAAATCAACGAAATGTGTCAAGTGTCCAAAACTTTTTATATAACTCATTGAGCTTCACAAAAATTTCAAGTGGAGCTACAAAACTGAACTTGAATTGGATTGTTCTAGTGCTGACTTCCATTTCGAATTTGGATTGATACAATAAATTCACAAGTAGGTATTCAAAAAGTGAAGTACATCAGCTTCGACTTGAATTTGAATTTTAAAAAATTGATTTCAAGTTTTTAGGCATACAAAACATTGAATTGAATTTATTTCAGTAGCCAAATCAAAGGTTCTGCTTTGCGTTTTGCGTTCCACAAAACTCTTCTTTCCAAAATCTTTTCTACGCATTTCTTACATTGAAATTTATCACAATGTAGAGGTCAATCGGAATTAATTTAGAATTTAATACCAATTTCAAAATATATTTTGAATTTACTTTGGCCAAATTGAAAAGGCCACACTTGAATTGGAACTGAATTGACATTTAGTGTCGTCTTAAGAATGATAATGGAAACTGAATTGAATTGCGGCTGGATTAAATTAAAATTGAATTTAAAATTCATTGTAGCTAAAGTGAACTGTAGTTAAAACTCAAAAGAATTGCAATTGAAATTCGATTGAATTGTAATTCACATGAGACTGGATTGAATTATGCTAAAGTGAAACTAAATCGAATGACAACTGAATTGAATTTAAACTGAATTGAATTACAATTGCATTGAGGTTTAATTGTATACTGAATTGAATTACAATTGCATTAAGGTTTAATTGTACTGAATTGAATTACAATTGCATTGAGGTTTAATTGTACTGAATTGAATTACAATTGAATTGTAACTGAATTAAATTTAAACTGAATCGAATTACAATTGAACAGTAACTGAATTAAATTTTAATTGTAATCGAATTGAATTACAAATGAATTGCAAATGCATTGCAATCGAATTAAATTTTAGTTGTAACTTAATTGAATTTAAATTGATTTGAATTACAATTGAATTGCAACTGAATTGAATTACAAATGAATTGAAATTGAATTGTAACTGAATTGCATTACAACTGAATTGAATTGAATTTAAAAATTTTGACTCGACTTGGAAACTTGTGCGATACTCCGTGACTGAGATTGAAAGAGGATAATTATAATGTGACAATAATAAATGATTGGGGGAAATGGGACTTACGATTAGGCGAGGCATCATCAACGAGGATAATCTCATGTATGAGATGAGCCGGCGACCTGTTGAGCACGGAAGCAATCGTCCTCAGCAGGGTGGACCTGGCTTCATTGTGGAAGGTGATGATGACACTTGTCGGAGGCAAATGTGGCACGTCGTACAATTTTTGCTTACACCTGAAACACACAAAGCCAAAATTCCGATCGGGTCATCAATAATAAATTAACAATGGAATCAGATAAAAAACCAAGGAATCATCAGTATCTCCTGTGCATGAAGCTATATGGGAAGCCCAAGCGAAAGTTAGCAAATCATTTTTTCTAACGGTCGGAGATCCTACCAGTTTTTTATGTGTTTAATTACATCCCAACTGACAAATAGAATGCAGTGTAAAAACAAGTCGTGGGTCTGCATTTGTACTTACAAGAATTAATCTTGTTCCTTCAAAGACTCTATTTGAAGGTAACATTGAAGAAGTGACAATGTGTGAATTATGAACTACGGAGGGAAAAGTTTCCCTTGTCAATAATAATAACTAATAACAGTATTAGAATGAGCGAGAGCGGCCATGCTCGTGCAGTATCTTCCTCACGAACTTTACAAGCGATTTTTTTTCGTTTGAGATGTTCATTTCCTCCATCATAAACTGCTCATCCACGGAATCTGGTTGAAGGTTTCTCTTCACGAAAAATTTTATTACGAAAATATCCGATACAGCAGAACCTCTGTGTAATTTCCCTGAGGGAATGTCGTCGAAAATATCGCGCGTGTAAGAAGAGCTGCTATATGTATAACTACTAATACGATGGACATCATTATGAGAGTGTGTCAGGACTCGTGCTTGCAATCAGTGTTTCATTCATTTTTTCATTTTTTCTAACTGGATCTCTCTTCTCGCATTTATTAGCCGTCGATTTCTGTCTTTATTGTCTCGCATTTCTCTCTCATGCACCCATATCTTCTCTCTCATTCTCTCTTCTCCCATTTCTCTCGTACTTCTCTCTTATACTCGTATTTCTCTCTCATTCTCTCTTCTCTCATTTCTCTCCTTCCCTTCTCTGATATTCTCTCCTTTTACATTTCTATCTCATTTAGCTCATCGTTTCTCTTCTCTCGCAATTCTAGCTCATTTCTCACTCTCCTTTCACTTTCATTCTCTCTTCTTTTACATTTCTCTCGCTTTGTTCTATTTCATTTCTTTTCGTTTCTCTTCTTCACTCCCTTCTCTTTCTTGCAATTCTTTCTCTCCGTCTCGCACTCCTGACTTCGCTCTCGGTCCTTTCTCTCCCCTTTTCTTTTATTCTGTGGTCTCTCGCTTTTCTCTCCCTCTTTCTGTCTCATCATCTTTTATTTTGTCACTCACTTTTCTCTCTCTCTATCTCCTTCTCTTCATTTTCTCTCTCTCTCTCTCTCTCTTTTTCTCTCTAATTCTCTTAATTCTCTCTCTCTCTCTCTCTTTTTCTCTATATAT
>JAQGBT010005018.1:0-15195 GCA_034698585.1 Disparrhopalites patrizii
TAATTTTTTCCTCGTGACCATTGGTTGTTTGTAAAAATGAATTGTGACCTCCAGTTGAAAAAGTTTGCTCACCGCTGCTATAGACTATATGACTTGATTTTATGTCACTCGTCACTGTTCTGTTAAAATCACTCTTATACTCTTATTGTTCTGTTAAAATTGCGCCTTTTTAATCCTTTCTGAGAATAAACGAATAAAAGGCTTTTCGGCCTTCTCTTCTCAAAAATAAAAGTAAAAAAAGTCAATGAAAATGAAAAAAATTGTAGGTGCATACTAAGTTGAAACTCGCGGGAGCGGCAAATTTTCTGTCCAGCTCCTCCAGTATAAAAATGGCGCGAATGCGATTGAAGATTGAAGAAGCGCATAGAAATAGCAATTAGAAATTATAAGAAATATAAAAATAAAAATAAATAAGCTGGTAAATACAAATGCGGGAAAAGGAAATTAAATAATTATAAATTCTCTTTTATTACGGAACCACTAATAAACCACTCGTATAATAATAAGACGCTAAAAGAATTCAGTGGTGGTGCGTTTGATTTATTAAACCATTTAGAATTTTGAATGCATTATTATTGTCGATGAAACAATACAATAACAATAATAAACGTGAAAGCGTGAAACGTGATAGGGAGTAATTTCTGGTGATTTGAGAATCCTCGAGTCCTGAATTCCTGAATAGTTTTTCGGAATTTATAGAGATTTAGCACCATGTCCGGTCGAGGAAAACGGGGCCGGCCGAGGAAAAATCCGGATGAACAACGGCCGTACACGGTCAAACTCTTATCCGTCCCGGTCACTGACAGAGATGAAGACATTGTGGAGTGCTCCGACTGCCACCAACAGCTATCCTTCCGACAATTTCGGATCCATAATCTCACCACGCATTATAACCTGGCTACTCCTGTCGGTGATCCGGTGGTTAGTAAATTAATGTTGTCACATGCATTTACAATTATTGGGTAAAATTCTAATAAAAATGAATGTTACAGGTCCAGGATTATAAATTTTTTACGCGACAACTGACAGATATGGCGAAGCTAATGAAGATCTCCGTTTTTAAGTGTCCTAAAGAGAACTGCTCCGCGCAGTACAAAAGTGCTTTGGGACTGGGCAATCACCTGGAAAGTTGTGGTAAATCAGAGGAAGTGAGTTTAATTTCGATGCACTCTACATTTTTCAGAAAGAGGACGAAGCTGTAATTTTCGGCATGAATTCATGTTTTGCAGGAAGTTCGTGCAGCCTACATCACCTGTGAGATCTGCGACAGACGTTTTTCTCGCATGAATATCGCCGTTCACAGGAAGACTCATGTAAGTTTATTATACTTTGATAAGTGCAATTCAATTTTTTTCGTTTGTTTTTTGTTTTAATCGTGTTATTTGTTTGGTAGGAGCCGAAGTTGAAGGTCGAGGAGCCAGATGCACGAGCTTTGGGCTCGAAACGATCATCTGCTCTCAGGTCCATATAAGTCATAACTGTTACATACATTACATACAGACATAAATTCGGTCAAAACCTTGCTGAGCGTCTTTATTATTTTACATACGGAATTCAATTTTTTTGGAAGCTTTATCATATCATGCGCAAGAACTAGGAAATTCTCTCAATGATTAAAGCATACAATACATATATTATTGAATTTTCTTATTGCAGAGCCAAGAAAAATCTGAAGGATTTGGAAGGCGCAGAAAAGGACAATAAACGTGATGAGGAGGATGAAGACTACGTTGACCAAGACGAAGACGAAGAAACTGGTTCAAAAGAAATGACAATGAAAGTCGATCCTGGTCCACAATCTTTTCAGTCAGACATTTTAGCTTTGTGCCTGAACAAAGCCATGACGGAATTTAGCTGTCACAACATTGACGTTTGGAAAAAACACTGCCCGCTTACCAAAAACAAATTTAGTGAAATTCGAATTAATCCAATTGAAAGCAAGTTCAGTACAATAGAAGACTCAAAACTGTATTTGCCTGATTTCCTCCAGTCTCCCACATTTTCCGTCCGAATTCGAAATCCGGAACGTGCTACGCACACAGAATTTCACAAAGTGGAAATGTTTGAAAGTGAAATCGCCGACGAAGTTTATGGAAATAATGTGATAAATGTTGGAGGACCAGTCTCTGCTGTGACTTGGCATCCCAGTGGGAAATATTTGGCTATAGCCACTTTAAAAAACTTTGATGACTTACCCCGTGTTCATGAACAGAATCAAAGTCGAACATGCATACAAATCTATAAAAACATGTTTGTGAGTTCTATTAACGACGACAGTACTCAGGTTTTCTACAGTGGCGTAGACCTTCAATTAGTTTTAGGAGTTGGTAATGGATACATTCACCACATGGGGTGGTCAAGTTATTCCATAGATCACGATACTGTCACTAGTGACCAATATGACAGTGATTCAGAGAATTTCCTTGGACATTTGGCCTATGCTGGTGGAGATTCAAACGTTGAAATTTTATTTTTGGAGAAAACTCATCTGCAACTAGAACAGAATCTTCAGTACTCCGATGACGCTAAAAAATTGTATGATGATGACTAAGACTCATGCTAAAAATGTATACAGTACGTGTTCAATATTTTGTTCGTTTTGTAGAATACCCTTTTATTGCAAGACTCCGGAACTGAGATTAAAGCTGAACAGTGCTGTGGCGTCCGATGCTGGACAGTGTACATCATTTAACTGGAGCGAGTGTTCAACGTATATTTTTTATTATTTACATTTTATAAAATGAGGTCTTTGATATTTCAATTTTTGTAGATGCTGTAGATGAAGCGTGAAAGTAGATACTATGTAATATTGTTGCATTATTTTACAGTTATTTAGCCGCTGGTTACGGACATGGGTTGGTGGCAGTGTTCAACGTATTGAAAAGGTCGAGTCTATTACGAAAGGTGGACGTTAATACTGACAAGGATGTTTTGACCACCGAAATTTATCCATTTTGGTGTATTCATGGTCACGTTGACGTGGTTAGCAGTTGCTTCTTTAACCCGTCCAACCCCCGATATTTAGTTACGACTTCGTATGACTATTTTGTAAGAACATGGGATCTTGATTTTAAGAGGGAAATAGAATCCAAGAGAATTGGAATGGTTTTGGACGCTTGCTGGGTGCGAGGGTGGATTAATGCTGCTCTGTCAGTTGATTATATTAACACGTAAGTTTTGTGCCTGTTTTGGCTTTCAGTTTTTGTCAATAAATGTATTTACAATTTATGAGAATTCATGTAAGGCTTCTCTTATAGAAACTACCAGGTTTCGGCGTTCAACTGCGTAAAATTTTACCAAGTGGGATGTTCGAAAGGACTTCCTGGATCTGTTGAACATTTTAATATTACGGTAACTTTCAACTATAGTAACAACTTTTTTGGAAGCTCAAAACTAATTTATTCTAGTACAGATATTACGATCGTCTTCTAACTGGTTTTTTTCATTTTATCACAGTCCATCAGTTTCTTTGAGGGAATGGTAGCTCAAGCGACTGAGTCTGGGAATGTTTCAATTATGTACTTCGATCAGTACCTGAGAGAATGTGACTACGATAGAAACAAGAAAAAGAAGAATACCGTAAACCTTTACATAATTCGTCACATGCATTCATGTGATTTTACTGACTACCTGATATTCTTATTTTGACTTTGACTTTCAGGTGGATTTTAGTTTCGTGACATTGGATAAAGCTAAAGACAGGGAACCGAAATTAACCATCACTGTTCTAAATAGTAGAGTAAGTATTTGACAATTGCTTTGCAACGTCTGCACTTCTAACTAATTTCTTAATGAATCAATACCAACTACAGCACATATGTAATATGTACATGACCTCATTTTCAGAGGGAAAGCAGCTATGTGGTCCAGGACGCAACTCCCGATGAATCAGAGAATTACAATTGCTACTACGATCTCATTAGAATAAACAAGGTATAGTCTTCTATTGGATGTTAGGAAGTTAGGATTAGATGAAAGCCTCGTAATCGCTGTTTTAAGGCAATTGTTCGTTGACAAGCAATTGTTACGTGAAGTAAAACGTTGTTTGTGCTCAGCTCTATAAGTACTAGTTTGCTATGTATTATTATTTATTTATTTATGTATTATTCTTCGCAGGTGTTGTGGTGTCCCACGGGTAATCAACTATTGACGGCCTACCACAATGGATTGGTCACTATTACACCAATTAATTTCAAATCTTTGTACAAAAATTACAGATAATCCTGAGTGTATTGCACGGATATTGTTTTTGCATAAATAAATAAATGAATAAATATACATTTATACATATTATACGCATATAGAATTATTGCACAAATAAAGTCGCAATGACAGTTGTTGGATTAACACTAATACTGATTGAACTACCTTTCTTGAATTCATATTAATTACATATTGTCCTTTGAGATTGTGGAATAATTCGAATTCGCAATTTTGGAAGGGGCAGTGACAAGGAGCGTTGTTTGTTCAAAGCAAGCTGTTGCCTATTCTGACATTTTAAACCTATTTGACCCGGACAAGCAGAACAAGTCTCAATTAATATAATATTATTTATATTTAAGACTTCACGAATAAAAAAGACTAATCGTTTAGCTCTCCCTTTTGCAAAAATGTAATGTATGTAAAATGGTATAAAGCAATATATAGCGCTTGTATTGCAGTGTATTAAGGAACAAGCTGTCATCCAAAGTGGGAAATACAAAAATCCAAGGATTGTCTTTTTTTTTAGATTTTGTAGCTGTGACTGCTGAGCTCACGCATCACGCATCAGGCTGTTCTCTGTTTCTCAGCTGCTATTTTATCCGTTGAAGCTGAAGGAATTCTTCCGGTTTTTATTGTTAACCACTTAATTACGTTTAGTGTGAATCACCAATCATCAGTGAAAAGTATTGTAAAGAAATTGCCTCCTTTGGTAAAGCACAATGAATGCCCCTCCAACTTTTGAGTCGTTTGTGTTGTTCGACGGAGAGAAAAAGTAAGTCCCTTGACCTTTCTACAGTATCCTGCTGCATTTAATAAAATCAAACTGACGCTAGGACAAAGTAAATAAAATAAGTACTTTGAATTGTTTTGTATAGGATCATAATTGATTTGGATACCAAAGTTCCGAATGCCGCTCTGTTCACAGTTAATAAAGAGGATCACACGTTGGGCAACATGATTCGGAAGTAAGTACTACAGTCCTTCCGGTGTCATAATTTTTGTGTGCATGAATTCATTTGTATTCAAGTTGAAGGTCAGCGTTTAATTTTACTCCGTAATGTCTTTTTTTCGTTTTCAGTCAGTTGCTGAAAGACCCACATGTCCTCTTTTGTGGTTACAAACAGCCTCATCCTTTGGAGCACAAAATCATTCTACGGGTTCAAACCACGGCAGATTACACGCCACAAGATGCCCTGAAAAATGCGATTACTGATTTAATATCGGAACTGTCTTTATTGGAAGAACGATTTCGGGTATATTTTATACTGTCTCTACTTTTTTCTAGACTGTGAGCTCTTTCGTGCTAACTGATCAATGGTCTGTTTAAATTTATTGTAGAGTGCAATCCAAGACAAGCAAGAGGGTATTGATTAGTTCTGGGTCATCCGTGTAAAGTTTTTCCTCAATGTTACTTCTTTTTTTTTTGCTCATTTAAAGGGTGTTTTGATAAGGTTAGTCTAAACATCTTCGACTGCTATAATTTGTGTTTACATTTTTTTTCACTGAATAAAACTGAAATATTACTCTTTGTAAACCCATTATTACATTCGTAGCGTTTGGGCAAAGAGTTCTCCGTTTTCATTTTTTCAATACAAATATTTTCGTTAGGTACTACTTTTGTTTCAGGTTTCAGATGATCTAACACGTCATGGTTCGTGTTTTCATTGAAGCAACCGATAGTTTCGATTTCTCTTCACATTATAGGACATTTAATTCACTTAGAAACAATTGTATTACGTCGAAAAGGTTGTACGAGTTGAAAGACCTGGTTTCAGTAGTGAGCATCCTCATAATAATTAATAATATTATTATTACTGGTAGTCAATGCAATAAATAGTTAAATAGTGTATACAGAAACAGACGGGTTGCCAGTGATGTGAGTAGAACGTGACAGGAAAAAAGGCAGAATTGATAGCAACTTGAGTTGGCTCCAAGTCCAAATTTAGCTTCGACCATGGTGGATGTGGAATCGTGGAATGTGGATACTCGACACTGTGCGGATAGATCGGTATACTATAGAATAGGATATAGATAACTTTGGTTTTTCGAATTTTCCATACCTGATCTTTTTTATCAGCAAATAGCAAATCAGCATGAACGCCTGATCTTGAACTGATGTAAACAAAAAATATTAAATATTATTCTCACGTGTTTTTAGCAAACTCTTTTACGTAAATAAAACTAATGTATTTTCCTGCATAACTGAACCACTCATACTCACTTTTAATTCATTTCATCTATACGGTTAAACTTGTCACCTGCTCTCGGGACAAAGTTCAAAGTTTTATGCAATATATACGTATTGCATATATGCATATGGACTGTGGGCGGTAGAAGTATTGAATAGTTAATATTAACTCATTTACTGTTTAATTATTAATTACTACCTAGAATTGGACAGTTTTACGGATAAATTCCTTGTCCAGTAGTAATTGGTGAGCTCATTAATTGCTTAATTAAAGGGCAGGTATTTTATTTTTATTATGATCTTTACTGAGTAACCAGTTACCAGCACCGTGAGAAAAAACCAGTATCTACCGAGTATTTTATTTGTGTCCATTTAAATTTTATTGACCATCCACTAACCGTAGGAAGCAAAGCAATCGTTGATCAGCAAGACTTTCTGTGCAAATTTGTGGTATAATTACTGACTGAAGAACCTCATTTGACTAAGGTAAATCGAAGGCAGTGTTGAAAATTACTTATGATTAATTGATAACACATGCATTTTGGTGCTGAATTAAATATTAAATTATTGTTGTGTTACTTTGCTTTCACCTGTGCATGAGATCATAATCTGTAGTAATTGTAACTGATACTGATTGGTTAATTTTTTATTTTCATTTCATTACGCAGGTGGGCAAGGAGGAAAGGAAATGCTCAAAAGGATCAAGCCATCAATTCTGTTTAAGATAACGCATCGAAGTCACCACCTAGTACTTTCTCTCTTCTCAACCAAAGCTGTTCCAGTCATGGCCAGTGAAAAATTTAATTTCGACGAAGTATTCACAGCAGAGAATAAACGACGGACAATTGCGGATCTCTCTGAATTGCAGGCTCAAAACATTTTTGAGAATTTTCTGAATAATTCAATGAAAAAAACTGCGGCCGTTCTAATTCCCCTTTGCTACGACTTGGACAACCGACCTTCACTCCTGTACAATTTACGATCAAAATCCATGAGTAAGCACAAAGGAGAAATCTGTTTTCCCGGAGGAGGAGTTGAACCTGAAGACAATGACGATGTCATCGTTGCAGCCCTCCGGGAGACCGAAGAGGAACTGGGCATCAGTCGAGATGAAATAGAAATCTGGACCACATTGCCGTACGTCCCCACCGTGTCATCAGTGGTCAAGGTGGCTCCAGTTTTAGGATTCATTAAAAAGCCCGTTGATGTCAGTAAACTAAAATTGAACCCAGCCGAGGTTGAACTGGCCTTTACGATTCCGTTGGAATTTTTATGCAATCAAGAAAATTGGAGTACCACTCAAGTGACCAAACGTCTTCTGCCCAAGTACATGCAAATGCCCGCATTCAATAATTTGGAAAAATTCTTAGGCGGAGAATCAGTCACCTTGTGGGGCCTAACTGCCATTACGACTCATATGGTCCTCACATTCTTGGTTCCACAAGTCTACCAAAGGGAGATTCCTATATCCTCAAGAGCTATGCCCAAACCAAAAATTTAGTGATTCGACATTTTAGTACATATGTAAATTATATTAAATATTAATAATTAAATTATTATAGTCATGTCTCATGTGCAAGCTTCAAGTATGGTGTACCTGATATGAGTAGCTCGGAGACTCGGAGCTGTGCATTTTACAAAAAATTACTAGCCATACTTTTAAGTTACGCATAAATGTAATTTGGTTTCTCGATGTAATCCAATCATTTATTTCCTGGACTTGTGAGTCTCCCATAACCGGTACTTACAACTTTAAATTCTCAGAATGTCTATTATTTGACGTGATTCAAAAGATAGTATCCAGTATCAATATACACGAGAGATGTTATTTTTCGTCGCAATAAATCGTATTGATACCTGTCAGCTGCGCTGACCTTGTTAAGATTGAAAAGATGTGTCGTATGATTGAATATGTTTACTCTTTTAAATCGTCTCATGTCCCATATTCACATAAATATATGAACGTATATTTAATTGTTAAATACAACTAAAAATTAGCCAGTGTCGTCCAGGAGGATCAAATGACGAGCCGAATTAGATGGTCTCTGCTCCGCTCCATTTGGATATCCACTCACGTCTTTCCAAAGCTGTAAATCGGACCAAAATCCACAACAACTTTTAATGCATTTTTGGAAACTATATAGAATTTGTATTTAGTTGCCAATTGCCAATATCCTTGCTAATCTATATATTGACAGCAAACATTTCGAATAATTTCATCGTTCTTCCCAATCCCAATTGTTTTTCAATGTTCTGGATGAATTTTTCGTGTTCATATAATTCATAAATCAGACGTCGTTCGTGCATGTGTACGCTTTTTTGGCAGCTTATCGGGGAGGGGGGAATTGCAGTATTTTTTAACACCTAATTCTGATTGTGTGCTCGCACGGGCGAAGAGCACGGGCGAAGAGTTTCCTGAGAAAACGACTTAAAACGAGATTTGACCTGGAATTTATTATTATTTAATTGTTATTAATTATTATTGTTATTGTTGAGTATATCGTCCGAATTTAATCTCAAATCTCATATGGATTTGCTACGCGGCATATAGTATAGGGATTCGTGTATGAATGTTAATACATGCTGACTGTCATCGGTTTCATGTGGGAAACTCAAATAGTCGATCTGCAAAAATCTGCTGCTGCAACTCCTTCTCATCTCACCCTTCTGATTCTGATTCTCCTATCCTACAAATCAAAATTTTAACTTCTGTCAATTTCCAGTTCCAGTGCAGGTATTTATTCCATAATTTTTGTTGATAGTTAACGGTGATTACTTTGAACTTTGTTAAATAGTTGCCTAAACCTGCAAATTCACAGCTATCGTTGTGTACGACCTCATCCGACATTGTCATTTTGAACTCTATATACTTGGATATTTACTATCCATCTTGGTTTCGTGCTGCTGTCAAAAATATACAACATAAACTGGTTTAACATCCATTTGTGTTATTCTGGAGAAGAAATTGTTTTTTGTTTTGCGAAAAAATGCCAAATTTGGAGCAAGAAAAGATGGATCCACACGCATCTGTGGCCTCAATCATAAGTTTGAATCAATCGAAGGCGAAAACCAGTATTTTGGACAAATCTTTGAGTAAAGGGAAGCAGGAAGTGCATTTGAGTTGCTTCGCCCTCCTCTTTTCCGAAATTGTCCAATACTGCCAGAATCGAAGTAGTAACCTCATGGATTTGCAAACCAAGTAAGTTCCAGTTTGGTGTTTTTTTTTATCCGTTTGAAGTAGGTAATGTTTGAAACGTGGTTCTGTCAAAGATTTGGGGTTGCAGATTCCTGACTTCAGTTTTGATAATGCGTTTTTTACATATTTTTTTAGATTATCAGACATGGGAAAGCAAGTAGGACTGAAGTTAATCGATTTGATCGTGCTGAGAGAGAAAAATTATAAACGGGATATTAAATTGTTACCAGTACTTCTATTTATTCGTACCACGGTTTGGAAGGTTGGTATTAAGTATAATATTTCTAGTGTGGAATTTTTCCGAAACCTTGGGATATCATGCTTTTTTTTTAAATCCCCGATACAAAAACTTGACTACAATGTGCTCTTATTTGCAGACTTTGTTCGGGAAGGAAGCGGATAAACTGGAAAATTCTGTGGATGATCCCAAACAATATTACATCATCGAAAAGGAGCCACTAGTAAATAAGTACATCTCGGTTCCGAAAGACACCAAAAGTTTTAATTGCGCTTCTTTTAATGCCGGCATCGTAGAAGGCGTTTTGGAAACTTCCGGATTTGTAAGCGTTTATGTATAGAATTGGAGAATAGTTTTCTCAGCTACTAAACCGTTATTATTGTTGTATGTACATTTATCGGTAACTGTAACGTTTTTATTGCTTATTATAGCCAGCAAAGGTCGTTGCACAATCCCATAAAGGTGCTACGTACTATGTCATTACCTTCGAAGAATCTGTTGTTCTCCGGGATAAACAAGTGGAATGAATTCCTTGGACATAGCATTTCTCAACAAAAATTTCAAGATTCGAAGATTTTTCACTGCCGTGAAAATCTTCAAAACTTCACTGTAAAATACTGTTATTGTTATTTATATTCCTTTCGTAATAATTACTACTTGTTACAGCGTCGAAGCTGTGAAATCAATAATAATTAATAAATTATTGTACTGTAGAACACTTACACAAATAGTAATATACATATATGATATAATGTATTGCATGTGCTATACTAGTATACTTGAACATCTGTATACAAATGGCCCGTTTTGCTATTCGGGGAAATCTCGACAAAAGCATATCCGTAAATGTGTGTATCATGCCGCGTTGTCGATTGTACCTCACCCGTTTATAAATAATGGACATTAATTCATCCCTAAACCAAATAATACGATCCGATCTAGTATTTAGTTATTTGTATAAAAAGCAGGCTTATTATGAGCCACAATTTATTTCCTTCTTTCGATAGTGACAAATGGACGCAGGGAGTTTTCCCAACCTGACTGGATAGGAGTCTTGGTGAATCCAAATCAATTCCAACTCATTTATGGACTGTGACAAAATATCGAGTAAAGTTGAACTTACCAGTAAAACTACATTACCATTACCTTTGAGAACGGTATCAATTACAGACAACAGTTTTGGTAACACAGATTTTGCGTCTTCACTAGTTAAATGTTGAATCCCAAAAGGCACATCACATACAACACAGTCAATAATATCCGTCCGTAAAGGAAAGGCTAAACTGGAGTCATTCAGGACTGCTGTGACTTTTACAGTTTCATTAGACGATTCAATATTTTTTAATGACTGCTGCACCTGGATAATATTATTATCCATTCCAATAGTAAATAGTATTTGAGGAAAATGCTTTGCTAATTCTATTAGAATAGTTCCGCAGCCGCACATTGGGTCCAAAGCTATCAGACTATTTAATTCCCTGGTTTCATCTTGCACAGCTAGCATGGCCATGGCATAGGCGATCGTAGACCTCAAAGGGATCTTGTCCAAGTATTTCCTGGATGGGAATGGATACAATTTGTAATTAGGTCCTAGTATTTAGTACCCGGAACAATAATCAGCTAACTATTGATTTAACAACTTGGAATCAGCTTAGAAATTTACCTTTCAGATAATGGCTTGCCACACAATGAAATCCCACACAGCAATGCTTCATCGTTGAGGTAAACAGTAATTTCAATACGTGGAGATCTTAAATCGACACACCAATTTTCGGAGTCCGGCAAATTCTTGATTAGAGCTGCCCCCACGCATTTCGCCACGGCTGCTTCCCTTAAATGCTTCCTGAACCTTCCGGCTATTTTTGCATTCACCCGAAAGCTTTTTGACGTCTTTGGACGCTTCCCATAACTGCATTCCGAACTTTCCGGTTCCTGATTTGGATTTGCCTGTAACAAAACCGTCCAAGTTCCATTAAGTTTGCATGGAAGAATGATTACCCAAAATAATGATTTAGGTTAGAATTCCATAAAAGTTCACTGCGTTTTAGGATTGGTTCATTAAGATTTAGATTAATTAATCAGATTTAAGGCCAATTTTTACCTCCACGACATGGTGAAGAATATCATCTAGGACTGGAGAAATCACTTTGGCCTGATCACTCACGTACTTGTAGACGGATGACAAAATTAACGGAGTTTTATTGTGCTTCCAAAACCTGTGACAATTAGTTTCGACGAAGAGATGAGCAAAAAGTCGTTCCACAGTTTTTAAATGCTGGAGAAGCTCAATCCCCGTAGAGGCTGACCCGGATGAAGGGTCACAGGAGAATAATACCTTCCCAGCTAAGGTCATGTCACTGACCTCCAAGGTAAAAGTAGGCGCACTCACCTTACTTAAATCTGCCAATTCACGCCGCACAAAAACGTCCAGGCCCGGTCCATGTGTAATAAAATACTTCATTTTGAACTATTACTTCTATTCAGAATAACTAGATTAAGTGTTATAAAGTGGTAATAATAATAAATTGTCATTTGGTTCCTGATTCTTCCTCGTGTCCTGATCCGGACGTCTGATTCTGATTTCTGATTCTCCTGCATTCGGCTGAAATTCCCTCCAAAAAATTCAAGTAAGTATACAGCGTGTCTCCTGTACAATGCATTGCATATTTCCGTATAATAAATCGTGTGGATTTTAAACATTTAAGCGTTAATAAAATTATTAATAACTTCCGTTCTGTTTGCTACAGCACAAAATGACCTGCAGATTCGGAAAGGTCATGAAAATATTTATATATATTAAATATTTCTGCTTGTTCTTCTACGCTAATTCCAACAATTATTAGCAATAACAAATAACAACAACCAACAATCCAACAACAAAAGGGATGCGGAACGAATTTTTTTTTAATTGCGTAGGAACAAATGGGAAAAATCGAAAAATGCTGTCTTGTAAAAGCGTCGAAAAATTCCAGAAGCATCCCAAAAAAATGTAATGGCATTTAATTTAATTTCATCCGCGATTTTATTGCCAATCCAGAATAAATTGCCATTGGAAAACAGTGAAACGCCGCAACGCTTTTAAAAAATTTTAATTTTTACTATTTAGTTCTGCCTGTTTTGCAAGCTTCCATTTGACAACATGCGCGTATAAACAAAATGTCATTGGATTTTTACTTCTTTATAAAATTCCAACTTTACGTTTGGCTCCATTGTAAAATTAAAAAAAAAGCAATTCAAAAACTGCTTAAAAATACATGGATTCATTTCCCCGTCAGAATCTCAAAATAGGAAAATAAAATAGAATCGAAAGAAAAATTTGTGATAGTTTTAGAATATTTAGAAATAAGTTAGAAATTTAAATTTGTATCAGGGAGATTGTGAATTAGTGTTAATTTTACGTTAAGGTTAATTTGAAAAAACGCTAATTCGCCATCTCCCTACATTGATAATTTTGAAAAAAAAACGTTATTTTAATAGGAATTTGAATTCATATTTCCTGCACTCCCTGAGTCCCTGAATAAGAGTTCATTAATCAGGATTTTGAGCACATTCCTTTGCACAATCGTGCTTACATGCCACGCGACACAGTCAAGGTCAGGCCTTCCGGGACCCCAAAAAAATTAAGAATCAAAGGACAAAGTGCAATTACCCTCATCAATGTCATTAACGTCTTTAATTCCCCACCAAATTTGCTTCCTCTTAATTAAGAAAGCCCAGGATTTTACAGCCCTTTTTGAGGGGAGACAACGACAGCAATTAAAAACAACATGACCGCACATGTTTTTGCCCTGTAATGGAGATATTGTTCCTCCACGGATTTTCAGACTCTTTACGTAACAGTCCAAAGTCCTTTCTCTGCAAATTCAAGATGAACATGAAATCTTTTGTCTCCACAAAATATGGGATTATTTCTATTACTTCCAATCTGGTAACATGCAAGGAAAGGGAGGATTTTGCGATGTAATAATTTCAGTTACATCCTAATAATTATTCCAGAGGGAACGGACGCTCATTTTATGTCTAAACTTGTCCTCCCGCAAAAAAAAAAATCATTCCATGGGAATTTTTATTCTTATTTTTTTTTTTCGGAAAGAAAAAAGATAAACTTGATGAATCACCTGCACGTTAGCATTGTCAAAGAATTTATATATTTTTTCTACCACTTGAAAGAATGTGAGTTTTTAGCTGAGAATATGAGAGTCTCTAATATTAAAAACCATAAATGCTCATATAAAACCCTGGAAATGGAAAAATTTCTCACCGTTCCTTTGATTAAGGTATACGTGCCAATAATGTGCATGCAAGGTGGTTATTATTATGATTAAATGTTGAAATCCGTGGTTTTGTGTGGGGCATTTAATGTATGGTAGATTTACGGGAGGTTTTTATTTAATCACTCAAGGTATAAAAGCAATGTCGACACTCATCCTTTCTGACCAGTTCACCCCTGGAAATCTTCCCATCTTTTATATTTGTCTACAATATAATAGTTGTTGAAGAAGGATTGTTGAGAAATTCACCATTGAAAGTCTTAAACATTTTAGTCAATTCACACACTTCGTTGGGAATATACGCAGAAAAAATCCTTTTCCCTTATGTGAAACGCTGGCGTTGGGGAATCGTGAGAATTCATCGGAAAGGTCAGGCTTCGTCAAAACAAAAATCAAAACAAAATTAAATCCAAGCTTGAATAAGTCCATCAAGGAAGGAAGACATTTAAATCGAAGGGAGGACAAAGAAAAATTATTCTTTCCCTCTTCATTTGTTCCACTTTTGACGTGTCAGAAGTAAATTTGCAGTGAAGGAAGGAAGAACAAATTTAATTACGGAGCTGAATAGGTAATCCATATTAATCCTGATCCGAGGTTTTTTCGGGATTTATTTATAGCCAGACATTTTCCAAGCCTTTGGATTACGACGTCGTTTGCTTACAGGCTTCAATTGTTTATTTGTTCAATTCAATTGTGCCTTTTAGTGTCCATCTGACCGGCGAACTGGGCTAACAGGGGAAGGACTAAAAATTTAACTGCCAAACCAGATAAAACGCTGCCCTAAGTACTTCATCAAATCACAGTCTAAAATGCTCCCTTCCAAAGTGACATTTTGCATTCTCACACTGACCTTAGTGTGGACGGTGACCTGCGCAAAAACGCTTGGTGTAAGAGGAAATTTATTGTTTAAATTGTATTTTAATGATTATTTTGCTAGTATCCGGGTCCAGTTTGTATCATGGGTGCTCCCAATTTAAGCTTGACATTCTTATTTTTGAATTGAAGTTTTATTAATTTTTTTTAATTAAATGAATTCTGAATGTTTTGAAAAGTAATTGAATCCCAATTTAAGCTTGCCATTCTTATTTTTGAATTGAAG